>OZ005734.1:27561932-27818223 GCA_963930755.1 Eudasyphora cyanicolor
TTTCCTTTTTGCAACTTTTTATTTTTTTAATTTTAAAAAAATCTGAGCCACGAGTAAATCATCTTGGTAATCCAACGTGAATAATAATCTCTTGTTCCTTATCTTTTATTACTTACAACTTCTCTTTAAATTTGCCATTAAGACTACTTTCTATATAATCCAATTAGATCATAATTTTATTTATTTTTTGTCTCCTTCCAGAGTTCCCTATTTAACATCACAGCCATGGTACGATAAAAATGACACGGCGGAAAATAATGAACGGGCTCGTAAAGCCTATACGGCAATGCTGACGGTAACGCCAAAACAGCCAGACGACGAGGAATACACAAAAGTATCAGATGAGGTAAGTAAACCAATGCCAAACAATCTAAACAAAGACAATGGATAAACAAAACTAAAATTAAATACATATTTCTTTAAAATTGCTCAAAGCGAAAAAATAATAATATAAATAAACAAACATCACATCACATCTCGAGTTAACAAAGACAAAAAAGCATTTGCTTAACCTGGAATAAATTGGTTCCACCTCCTCCATCCCCACAATTCACTGGCTTCTGTGACCAACATTGCTGGGAAACTTTCTTTTTAGCCATAGATATGTTTATCTTCGGATAGAGGCGAAGGAAGAGTTTGTTTACGCAAAAATTGCAAATTGTTTTTCTTTCGAAAGTGATAGCGTTTTAAGTTCCACAAACACAGGCTATCACTGCTGCTGATGTGACTACTCCAGTCTCCAGAGTCGACTCCACTCTTTTCTACTTCACTTAATGTTCCATTGCATTAAGTGAAATAGGTGAAAGTAAACTCAGCAAAAAAAAAAAAACGATTGTCCTAGTCCCGGAGTAAAATATTATACTTTGCCACCATAAGTGAAAAAATTCAATTTATTGAAAGTCACAGTGCACAGTGGTAATAAAACGTTAATCGAACCTCAGAATTATCTGTTTACAGAGGAAGACCTCAGTGATCTACTTCAGTACAGAGGAAGATCTCGGAGGTCGACTCTACATTAGAGGAAGACCTCAAAGCTTGACTCTAGTAAAGAAGAAGACCTCAGAGGTCAACTCTAGTATAGAGGAATACATCAGAGGTCAACTCTAGTATACTCGTAGAAGAAGACCTCCTTGACTTTATTTCATTTGATTAAATTTGCCTGACATTCATTTTTTTCACTCGGAATCACTGTGTTCTCATCCACCACAGTAGCATCAGGTAATGTTGTTTATTAGATGTTGATTTATGCACCTGTGGCTGGCTGACTGGTGGACTCTTCTGATACTGCTATACGGACGACAAAGGAACGAATGCTGGTGCATAAATGACGTCGAGTCAAGTTGAATCGTGGCAAAGGAATAAGCGAACGAGAACGAACGTGAATGCCATAAACATTACTAATGTTAAGGGTTTTATGAGATTATTTTGTTTTTGTACTTTAAAATTTGTTTTTATCTTATTTTCGTTTTTTATTCATCTTGTAATATAAATTCTTGTCGCGGCATGTTAATAGAGCTAGACAAATTGAATAATGTTAGAGTATCCTTAAAAGCTGAGCATGTTTCATGACCACGCATCCTTGTGGATAAAGTTTCATGTTGAACAAAGATAAAAAAATTATAAAAACAACTCCCAGTGTACTGGAACGGAAGAAATCTGCCCTAACTCTTGTTTTAGTCGAACAACGCGCAAAGTTGTGCAAAACATTGTTAACAAATCATTTTGTATACATAGTTTTATATTTTTAATTTTGTTTTGCAACTATACTTAAACTGTAACAACTATGTTGACCTTATGGAATAAGTGCAGGTGTAGCCGGATATCTGAGTTCTCAAACCACTGCAGTTTATTATAGTAGTTGATTCACATACATATTAATATACATATTTATGATAAAATTCGACTTACATGCCACATAAATGTCAAATTGGGAAGTACATACGTAATATCGCGAATTTTGTATTTTTTCAAACAGTATTTATTTATGGTTAAAATCGAATTGCACGATATGTTTAGACCCTCAGCAACTTCTCCAATAATAATACATACATTTAAGGAAATTTTTGATACTGCTCTGCTCTCGCCGACATGATGAAATTTTAAAAATTGCACATTCTATACGGACTTTAAGGATTCTAACCTAACCTAACCTAACCTAACCTAACCTAACCTAACCTAACCTAACCTAACCTAACCTATCCTAACCTAACCTAACCTAACCTAACCTAACCTAACCTAACCTAACCTAACCTAACCTAACCTAACCTAACCTAACCTAACCTAACCTAACCTAACCTAACCTAACCTAACCTAACCTAACCTAACCTAACCTAACCTAACCTAACCTAACCTAACCTAACCTAACCTAACCTAACCTAACCTAACCTAACCTAACCTAACCTAACCTAACCTAACCTAACCTAACCTAACCTAACCTAACCTAACCTAACCTAACCTAACCTAACCTAACCTAACCTAACCTAACCTAACCTAACCTAACCTAACCTAACCTAACCTAACCTAACCTAACCTAACCTAACCTAACCTAACCTAACCTAACCTAACCTAACCTAACCTAACCTAACCTAACCTAACCTAACCTAACCTAACCTAACCTAACCAACAGAAGGAATTCACAACGCATATCATATTATGAAGTGTAAATTCAAGTTGGTGTGTACTAATGACAGACCAAGGACACCGGAATGTATTTTAAACGAATGTCTTATTCAGTACATTGAATGGAATGCATTATATAGAGGTTCGATATAGAATATACTAGATTTGTTTTCTTTATTATTTTTTTGAGAAGTTTATATTTATTTCCGCCAAAATTGCAGCAAGTGCGTCATTTGTGTTCATATTTGCCCACGCAACTGTTTTATCTCATTTTTTAAATCTGAAACTTAATAATATTAGTAAAGTTATAACGAAAAAATCATATTTTATGGAATATTATATTTTATATTACAAAATACTTTTAGAGACAACACTTACCACTTATTTTTTCTTCAAGGATATTTTTGTTTATTTGTTTTGACCTGCAACATCCTCTCTTGACTCTCTGTTTCTAACATTCATTTCATTGCAAAATTTGGTAAATACTTACCATTAATGTTTTTTGCATAACACAACCGAATTTTGCAAAACCTTTGCAACGACTAATTGTTTGTAAATGATATTTCTTTTTCACACTCACTTTTCAATTTGTGTAGCGGTATTTCTTTTTTTGTGCATAAAACTGGTTTTGAAATCTCTCAGTAGCAAAATCAGTGGTTGGTGGTCGGGGGCTGACGACAATTAACTTTTCATACACGAGAATCTTGAGGGGGGCACAAGATGTTGTGTGCTGAACACCTTCGATACGATATACTTTTAGAAGGACATGGTCGTGCCTGTTATAAGACGGGAGGGGGAGAAACGATCTCTTACTCTTTTAGAAGCGGTAGAGTATTTTTTGTTCACGTGGAAAAAACTTGAGAGTGGGAGAAAAATGTTGGGTTTTGAACACCTTCGATGTGATATATTTTTGAAGGGCCATCGCCATGCCTGATAAAAGACTGGAGAGGGAGCAATGGTTGCTTTTTTAGAAGCGAGCGATTGCCTATTTTTCAGGCCTTCATAAAGAAGGCATGCGTGCCTTCCAATAGAAGGTGTTGGAAGCCCTTCTATCAGGCCTGATGCCGAGAAGGCCTGGACCATTTTACCGCTGGGTAAAGAGAGTGTTAACACTTCTCACAAATACATAAACATTTTGTAGAAGTATTGTGTGCCCATCGCTGCTTTAGAAGTAGACGGGCTACCCTAGACTCCCACTCTTGGGCTTTTTAAAGCAATACCATTGGTTTAAAGGCCGGAAACAGGAAATGTCAGGAATCAACAGGAAAATGTTTCCTTCCTTTCTATCGTATCACAGTGGTCTATATGGCTTAATGAGCCTAACACAACATAACCTAATCTTTTTTTAGGAGGTGCAATTTGCGGAAAAACATTTGCCTCGTGGAATTGCAAATAGTACGGGATTTTAACACGCTAAAACACTTGTTCACTGGTCCATATAGCCTAGTGGGACCACCATTAGGCATTTATTCACTAGGTGCTTATTCACTAGGAAGATCTACACGATCCATCACTAACTAAAACTTCTTCGTCGTAAGTTTCTTGCTCAGACAATTTGGCCATAATGGACCTAATTATCATCGCTACACATTGTCAATACTTAGAATTTATCGTAAATCGAACTATATTGTCCGGAGTCACAACAACTCCTAGGGATTCCAATACATGTTCTGCATCCTCCAAAATGTGGTCACCACAATTTTGTCAAAACGGGTCTGGCTCTCGGCTGATGCGTTGTAGGTAATGTTTGAAGCTACCATGACCACTCAGCATCTGCGACAAGAAGTAGTCAATTTCTCCAGGTTATCTATGTTATAGTTCTAAGATTTGCTTATTGTTTATTAAAAAAATAGATTGCAAATAAAGAGTAAAATAAAAAAAATCTATGTTATCGATTCTCTTAGATTGAGGATTAGTCGACACGCCCATCACTAGATGTCGTCCACCTGTTTTGCCAGTCATGTATAGATTTGCCCATTTCAATTTGTTTACGTTCCGCATATGTTACATTTCCTGTCGTTAATTGTACATCGTTAGCATATTTTGGCTCACTAGCAAGTAGGTCAATAGGTATCATGTTTTTCATCACCAATGCCGCCGCATCCGATACCGCCGATAAGCTGAACATACTCGTAAAGCCCCAAACATATATACGAGTACTTGGGCGATTTCATCCCCGTATGCTTTGCATTTCATCGACTGGTACCACCCAGGAGCTGCATATAGGATGATATTTCTGAAAAGCTCTGCTAACAACCACCGTTGGTAGTACTTTGGCTCTCTAGTATTTGGCATTAAACGAGATATAGCGGGCCATATACGTCATTCTAGCTTTTTCACTAATGTAGATCAGGTGAGGTTTGAATGACAGTCTCATATCGATCAACACTCCAAGGTATTTTAGATAGAGTTTGGAGCGTATTGAACAATTAGTCTAACCTAAACACCCCGACAAGACGAAGTCGATTTCTCAATGTTCTATCTAGTCATACTCGTCTTGATGACGTCCACCTGATTTGCTAATCATGGATGGCCCTCGCTGCTTGCAGATCGTTAGCATTTTTCGTCTCATTGGTAAGCAGATCAATCGGATTCATAATTCCCATCACTAATGCTGCCGCATCCAATGCCGGATAAGCTGATGATACTCGTAGATAATACGCGTACATATATACACTAGGCTAAATCCAGGGCGATTTTATTCCTGTATGATTTTTATTCCATCCAGTAATACCACGCTGGAGCTCATGTAGGATGATTCATATAAAGTTGGCATTAAACGAGATTGAGCCTTAAATGTCGATCTAGTTTTTATCAATAATATGGGTCAGGTGAGGTTTGAATGATAGTTTCATATCGATCAACTGTCAAAGGTATTTGAAATACGGTTTGTAGCGTATTGTAAAATTACTAACTGTAGTTGTTATCTCCTCTATCACTTTGCGGTAAATTATCAATATTGATTCCCTCTTGTATTATACCAACCTAACCTAACATAACCGACCAACAAAACGACATCAGAACCTGTTTGTGTGGTGTCAAATGTCTGTTTGTTGGTCGCAAATCTCTTTTTCGCATAGAAGTCATGCAAACGTAATTGTTCTACATTGTGAAACAAGTTGTAAATTTCATCAAAATCAATTCTGACAAATAATATACAAAGTGTTCTCACAAGTTCTGCCACATCCATCTTCCAAATTCCGCTTTACATTCCCCTGAAAGTATTTTTTGCTTTAAAAATGTCTGGCACCACTTTTCTGGCCATTAAATCGTTAAATCTTTTAAAACAATGTTCATATTTTCCACCCGGGCAGTCTTAAACTAACAAAAGGATAATGTATCCTTGAACAGCATCGTATACATAAACCGCATCTCGGAAGTATAATAACCTGAAAACAGTCACTCATCAACTTCTTCCTTCGCAAACAGTCTTTAACATAAAGCCAGAATTTCAATTTATGATACATATTGCAGCACATCAGTCGTTTGTTCGTTCATCCCAAAAGTAATTACGTAACTTCAGTCAAACTTAAGGCGGAAGTGCGAGGAGAGTTCCAGAAAGTTTGAAAAGAAGTTTTCATTTCGTTGGAATTGAGTCAAGCTGCTTCAAACTTTCCAGGTAGTAGGTGATTTCAACGACTACTCCCTTCATGCCTGGTTTTGTCGTTTCAGACGATTGTTTCTTGTCTGCGCTAGATTTAACTATCCTATCCTATTAACTAACTATCCTGCTAATTGGGTTCAATTTCGAAAAATACAACCGGGAATCTAGATAGCGTCATCCTCCATTGTAACATCTGTTTTAGGCGCTAACAGTGATCAGTCCTATTAGGAGTTGGTCATATTATTGATCAGTCAATTACTCACCTTCTTTTGTCACTATCTGGCCGTTTCAGGCGAATCTTTCACGACAGAGCTCGATTTTGCTTTCCTGCTACCAGAGGTATTTCAAATTTCGAAAAGTATAGCCTGGAACACGAGAAAGTCTTACAATTTGTCTAAACGAGTCCTAGGGGTCCGAGCCCGGTCACTATTCTCCGTTCGTTTCCTTTAAACTTCTTTGGAATTCCTTCAAACTAACAGGTGGCGCAAAAGTAACCTTTCGATGTTTTGTGCCAAAGTCACCGACCGATTATTGGTCAAATAAATAGTCAGCAATATTCCGCGTTCTGGAGCAGTGTAGCGTAACATTGTTTATTAACGTGTATTTCGCATGTGTTTACTACACAAATGTCAAAACAGAACTGACATTAGGGGCCAATCGCAAAATTTATAGCATTTTCTGATAGGAGGATTAATTTTGCGCCATTTATAGCATTTTCTGATAGGAGGATTACTTTTGCGCCACCTTGTATTGGTATGGCTGATATTATCGATTAGTAAGTAACTCTCCTCTTCTTTTCACCACCAGGTTTGGTTTTTTCAGGCGATTCTTCGTTGTCTGGGTTCGATTTAACGGTCCTGCTAATACACGGGGCAAAATCGTCTTTTTTGATATGTTTGAATCGAAGTAAAATATATTTGAAACACAAATTTTTAAATATTAATTATTTCTGAGCAAATACATTTTATTTTAAAATCAATAAAATTTATTTGGAACGCATATATTAATATATTACAACAAAATGTATTTGCAAACTAATTTTCTCAAATAAAATATGTGTTTATATTCAAATAAAATAAGCGTTTAGGAACCTGTCCAAATATATTTTGTTTAAAAACGATTTTCAAAACGTTGACAATTTTTTGAATTTCATTTCTAATTTTTAATTGATTTTAAGTTATAAGTTATAACTAAAAATTACTTATGAAGCAATAAAATTCGTTTTAAAGCACTAATTTTTAAATTATATTTATTCCAAGTCATCATTTGTTGACAATCCACCTTGCATAATACATCATTTCGCAGGATTATACGATTTCAATTATAATGGATTTTTACGAACATTTTAAATTTCCGAAACGTTAAATTACTGAAAAAAATAAAACGTGTCTTAAAATTAAGGCATTGCTTTATTTTCTGAATACTTAAATACAAATAAATATTTGTTCCGTAAATAATAGTCCAAAATAAAAAACATTAGGACGGAAACAACGATTTCTTTAGAACAACATCTTTCCAAATATATAATTTTTGTGTGTGACAAATATAATATATTTAGAGTGTACCCTAAACATTTGTATATTTCAAGCAGAATATGTTTGGGACAATATACTACAGAAGCGATTTTTTTTCAGCGTGAAACAGTCCTTTAAAATTTAGAAAATACTGCAGGGAATCACCTACTCCTAAGAGTGGTGATCAGTGAATAACTCTCCTTATCGATCAGTGAATAACTCTCCTTCTTTTTTCACGATCTTTTCCGACGATCCTTTTTTGTCTGGGCTCGATTTAACTGTCCTGCTACTAGGATTCTTTCCAATTCCGAAAAAATATGCCCTGGAGCACGCGAAAAGATAACCCTTCGTCTTGGCTAAACTATGCTTGGAGTCCGACTAAATGCCTGGAATACTATTCTTCTTCCGTTTTCTTCAAATCTCTTGTGGACTGCTTCAATCTAAAAATTGAGTTGAAGCAAAACTGTAGAAATTTTAAATGCGAGGAGAGTTCTGCAAATTTTGGAACAAGTAAGATGTTTACATTGTAAAATTTTGCCAGCTTTGATTCAAACTTCATTAGAATTACCATGAACTTCCCGGGGCATTGGGGATATTCTCGATTATGCCCTCCTCCTTTTTTGGCAGTGGGTCGCGCTCTTTCTTCTGTCTACTACCACAATTGGTCGGTTCCAATAAGGAGTTTTATTGGTGTCGGTGATATTATCGGTCAGTGAGTCACTCTAGTACTTTTGTTATTAAGTGGTTTGGTCGTTTTAACCGATTATTTCTTGTCTGAGCTAGATTTTACAGTCCACCAATAGCGTCTTTCACATTTCGAAAATACAGCATGGAATACGAGGAAGCCATCCGAACCATCCGTCTTGACATATGTTTTAGGCGCTTCTGGTAGACTATCCTCCCAAGAGTAGGTGATATTATCGATCAGTAAGTAATTATCCTCCTCTTTTCACTACCAGGTACGGTCTTTTCAAGTGATTCTTCCCTGTCTGGGTTCGATTTAACGGTCCTGCTCATAATAGTCCTTTCAAATTTTGAAATACTGCATGGAATACAAGAAAGCCTTACCCTCAGTCTTGGCACATTTTTAGGCGCTACTAGTAAACTGTGATCTTAGGAGTAGGTGTTATTTTCGATCAGTGAGTAACTCTCCTCCTTTCTTCAATACCAGGTCTGATCTTTGCAGATGATTCTTCCTTTTCTGGGTTCAATTAAACGGTCCTGCTAATAAAAGTCCTTCCAATTCCAAAAATACAGCGTATAACATGAAAAAGCCTTGCCCTTTGCCTTGACAAGACTATCCTTGGAGTCTGAGTATATGTCCAGACTACTATTCTCCTTCAAGCCTCTTTGGAATTGCTTCAAACTAAAAAATTGGTTTGAAGAGAAATGTAGAAATTTGAAAAGCGAGAAGAGTTCTATAAGCTATGGAATTTTTTAATATAGCTTCCATTGTATAGCTACGTTAGTTTTGATTCATTTCTCATTGGCGTTGCTTCAAAGTTGTTTTGTTGTGGTGATATTATAGTGGCTACTTCCATCTCATTTTTTTGACAGTAAGTCAGACTCATCCTTCTGATTACTACCTGCCTTCAATAAAGGGTCTTCTTTAGAGATTTAACTGTCCTGGTTCCAATTTCGAAAAGTACAGCCCGGAATATGAGAAAGACTTACCCTTCATCATGAAATCCGTTCAGACACTGCCACTTCCGGAAAAACATTTTTATATTGTAAAGTTTCGCTTGCGTTGTTTCAAACCTCATTAGAATTTCATGAAACTTCCTTGGGAGTTGGTAATACTATCAGCAACTTCCATCTTATTTATTTGGCAGTGAGTCAGACTCATCCGTCTATTTAATGCATGTAGTCCCTTCCAGTAATAGGTATAATCGGTCAGTGAGTCAATCTCCTCCTGTTTTCAATAACTGATTTGGACGTTTCTGGCGATTCTTCTTTGTATTTGATCGATTTAACTGTCCTGCCAATAGGGCTTTTTCGTCCTGACATCTGTTTTTGGCGCTACCAGTAAACTGTCCCCTTAGGAATAGATGATATTATCGATCAGTAAAAAACTCTCATCCTTTTTCACTAACTGATTTCGTCTTTTCATGCGATTCTTCCTTGTTTGGGTTCGATTCAACGGTCCTGCCAATAACAGTTCTTCCAATTCGGAAAAATACAGCCCGAAATGCGAGAAAGTCTTACCCCTTATCTTGACAAAACTATACTTGGAGTCCCAGTCCATATCATTATTCTCTTTCCGTCTCCTTCAAACATTTTGGAATTACTTCAAAATGAAAATTGGTTTGCAGCAGATCTCTTTATGTTTGACATGTGAGGAGAGTTCTACAAAGTTTGCATTTTTTAGAAGATTCTATTGAAAAACTTCGTTAGATTTGCTTCAATTCGCATGGTTTTAAACATCCACGGGAGTTCGTGACATTATCGAGCTCTCCCTTCTAATTTTTGGCAGTAAGTCACGCTCTACCAACCGTTTCCTACATATACTCGTATAAACCCTACCAGTAAAGGGCATAATCGGTCAGAGAGTCACTCTCTTCCTTTTTCACTATCTAAACTTCGTTAGATTTGCTTCAATCCGCATGGTCTTAAACATCCACGGGAGTTCGTGATATTATCGAGCTCTCCCTTCTAATTGTTGGCAGTAAGTCACGCTCTACCAACCGTTTCCTACATATACTCGTATAAACCCTACCACTTAGGGGCATAATCGGTCAGAGAGTGATTCCTTGTCTAGGCGCGATTTAAATTTCCTGACAAGTTCGAAAAGTTCAGGCTGGAAGGCGATGAAGCCTTACCCTTGACACCTTTTTTAGGCGCTTCTGGTAGACGTTTCCTACATGTATTAGCCCCTTCCAGTAAAGGGCATAATCGGTCAGAGAGTCCTTTTTCACTATCAGGGTTGGTAGTTTCCGGTGATTCCTTGTCTAGGCATGATTTAACTATCCTGACGAGTTTGTTCAGGCTGGAACGCGATGAAGCCTTACCCTTGACACCCATTTTAGTCGCTTCTGGTAGACGTTCTTCTTGGGAATTTGTTATATTATTCCGATCGCTTCAGCAAATTCCTCCTTGTCAGGGTTCGATTTAACATTTTTGCCAATAGGGGTCTTTCCAATTTCGAATATGACTGTCTGCGACACGTGGAAGTCTTATCCTTTGTTTTAGCAAGACTATCATTTTAGTCGCAGTTTATGTTCGGATAACTGTGCTCCTTCTGTTTTCTTTAAACCTTTTTGCAATTGCTTCAAATTAAAAATTGGTTTCAAGCTGAACTGTAGAAGTTTAATGCAACCATAAATTGGAATATCTTCGATGTTATTTTTTTAGTGTGAGACTAAGGGAGTTAGATTTAAAATAACATTTCAATTTCTTTGAATGGAATGACAATGAGACGCGTAAATCGAATTTGAAATAAATTATTCAATGCTCTGAGCGGAACTTATATTTCTGTTTCGAGATTAGGAAAGTTAAATTTAAGTTGCGTAATCAAACTGCAATATGTTTGCATCAAACTGTGATTGGTTTGCAGCAAACTACAATAGGTTTTAATCAAACTTCAAAAGGTTTCAATCAAACTGCAAAAAGTTTGAATCAAAGATGGATGAAACCTAAATTGTTTTGATAATGTCTGATTAAGTATTTAAAGATCTCTTTATGCAAATTAACCACTTTTTAAGATTTCGCACTTAAGGCTAGTGAAAATCCTTCTCTCAGTTGTATTCTTAAAACTCCCACCAACCACTCTCGTTCTTTAAAATAGTACACCTCCGCAAATACATTTGCGCTTGAAGTGTGCTTCTCACAACTCTTTGTATTGTAAAAATTTCACCATCTTATAGTTAAATCACTTCAAGCTAAAATAACTTTTACTTTTTTGTTTGTACATATGTACATACATACTCGTATTCCTTTTGCTCATGCCTTCTTCGTTTTCCCTGTCTTCTCCACATTTTACAGATTAAAGCCATCGCTGAAGCCAAATACAATTACACGTTCCATGACAACGAACCAATATCGGTTTTTGTTACATCCTTTTTCGACGGTGTCCTTTTGTATGCGAACGCCTTGAATGACAGTATACGTGAAGATCCCACGGTGCTGACACGTCCCCTGAATGGCACGGATATGGTGAGGCGGATGTGGAATCGCAGCTTTATGGGCATCACCGGAAACGTGACAATTGATGCGAACGGTGATCGCATATCGGCATATTCGCTGCTGGATATGAATCCGACAACGGGCAGATTTGAAATAGTGGCGCACTTCCAGCACAACAAATTGGAATATGTGCCGGGCAAGACTATACACTGGTCGGGGAATCGTTTGGAGCCACCGTTGGATAGACCAGTGTGCGGCTATGATGGTTCGCTGTGTCCGGATAATTGTGAGTACGCAAAGAAAAGAAATATTTTTGGCATTTATATAAGGAAAAGTTACTTTGAAAGTTCTGTTAGTTTGTGGATTAAAAAATTATTTTAATTTTATTGTGGTTATTTATACAGGATAAACAAAAATGTATAATCAGACAGAGGGACATGGATAAAACTTCAATCTCTTCCCTACGTTTACTACTTATATCTGCATTGACCGCTTACATTATGGGATCTTCTTGGATGTTTGTGATTTTATCTGTTATTGAGTCACTGTCCTTCTTTTTTCTATACATCTCGAATATTCTGAAGAGGAAATCTTTCTAATTTCAAAAAAGACAGGATAGGACACGAGTAACCATTGTCCTTCATCTTTGCAGACTGTCCCGTCACTATTCTTCCTGTGTTAGGCGCTTCTAGTTAACGTTTTTTTGGGACTTGGTAGTATCATCGACTTGTGAATCACACTCTTCCTATTTTTTTTGCATTAGACGCTTCAAGTAGACAATCTTATTGGTTGTTGGTGATATTATCGGTCAGTGACTCGATTTCACTGCACTGCCAATAGGGATCTTTACAATATTGAAAATGACAACCGGGAAGACGAGGAACTCCTTACTCTTCGTTGTGGCAAGACCATCCTTAGAGTCCTGCTCTATGCGGGCAACTATTTACCTTCTCGTCACTACCTGCATTAGGCATTTTCACTAAACAGACTACTTCAGGTGATATTATACATAGGTAGTATCTACCTTTTATCCTTGGTAGTGGATAAAAGGTAGATACTACCTTTTATCCACTACTTGATTTTGGTCACATCAAGTAATTTCTCCTGGGCTTGATTTAACATCCCTTTCTATAAGAGTCTCTATAATTTCCAAAACACAGCCGGCGACATTAAGAATGTCTTACCCTTCGCCTTGACAAGACAAGGGGTCAGAATCTTCCTTCTGTCGAAGACTTTCCTCTCCCCCAAGTCTTTTCTATTTTTACGAAGGTTCGGCAAGTACAAAAAATCCATCTTGAGCAAAAAAATTGTTTAGCCTTAAAATATTAATTGAGCCAACTTTACTAAACGAATGATGCAGAAGTTCTTATTTTTGGGGCTACTTTTACGTCCAGTTCTCAGAAAATAATCCCAAATCAATGAGCTGAAAAATGCTGTACTGTGTTATTTTTCTTCGTTGGGTTCAAGGTCGTGCTCCATTAGCATAGGATTGACCAAATCTTCGACATTACTCTGTTGATCTTTGGGATTTTACCAGATATGTCACTGATTGCCACAATTACTACTTATCGGATAGCCTCTCTATTGTGTTCACATTCATGTACCTCATCCGCGTCTGTTTTTGATGTCCCATCATTACAAACGATTTGGTGGACCTGCTCGACTTATCCGTAACCGTTTCGACTTTACCGCTCATACTCGAAGGATTTTATTAGAGACATCTTTGCGATAGGTTTGGTTGGTTTTCTTTGAAATACTTGAAGACGGATAGCTCTTTTTCTTTATTGGTATTTTCGCAGTATTCTCCCCTTCGAGAGATCTGATTTGCCTCGATATAGGTTGTAAGAACATCAGATTCATCTTTGGGAGCATACTGTCCTTTGTCAGGTATGCTATTTCAGTGTAGCACTCACAGTGGGTAGGTAATCCCCATTGCCGTATATATCGTATTATGAGACCGTGACCACGAGCTGGTCAAGTATTGGTCTCATTGTCAATAAACGAGTCCAGTAGTGGTTTAGAAAAATTACAGCCTCGAGACCTGGAAACATGCTAAATGTTATTAGATGGGTGCGGGACCTGATCACACGATGAACAAGTAATGTGGTGCGTTCATAGAGACCCTGGAACAAACTGAGTTGGATGACTGGGTAAGTGAAAGGGTGTAGCGTATCTATCAGGCCCCTATTACTTGCTCGGCTGATATTCACCATATTTCGAGCCCAATACACCATATTCTGTATAATTTAGTTCATATGGTGTTAAATGGTCGCCGGTTTAGGGTTCTGGTTCAATAGTATCCAAGATCAGAGAATTGGAAACCTCGATGAGTGCTCAGTACTCCATATGTTGTTTAAGTTCGTTTAAATTATGGTAATTGATAAGTGGTTAGGGATCTGCTTCATTGCTTTCCAGGCTCTGGAAATTGACAACATCGATGATGTGCGTCCATAGAGACCTTAGAAATAACTGTGGGGGATTGTCTGGGTAACCGAAATGCTGTAGAGTATCTTTGCGGGTCATTCTTACCTGTATGGCACGTATTCACCACATTGCCGACAATTCGAGTCCAGTACATCATATGCTGTTTAATTCCCTCCACATTGCGTTAAATGGTCGCCGGTTAGAGTTCAGGGAATTGACAACCTCGATGTGGTGCGTCCATAAAGTCCTGGAAACATGATTATTGGTATTTAATGGGTAAAGGAAAAGGTGTAGAATATCATGCTGTCCATGATCACTAGGTGAGAAAGTAATAGCCACATTGCAGTCAATAGCGCTGCACGCGGCAGTGCCTCGCTTGCTGTAAATATTCGGTACTTCGCTAACATTTTGAGCCCAGTTCACCATCCAGATCTCACCGATCTTTTTTGTCGTGGTTGTCCCACATCTTCTGATGCCACTGGTGGAGGTTGGCCTCCGAGAACGAGATTCACTCGGTACTCGTAGTTAACCGTTCCTGCGACTTCGTCGGTGTGAATATCATTCAGATCTGCCTCAAACGTCCGGTACTATAGATTGAGACCTTGGAACAAGCTGTGTGGGATTGGCTACGCAACGGAAAATGTGTTTCGTTTCATGCAGACCCTGATCACGCACAGGGCATGTAATCTTCGCATTGCCAACAATAGCGTAATGCGTCCGTGATGACACGCTGGACAGCTATTCTGCACTTTGCCGACAATTTAAGACCAGAACATTACCCACATCTCACTACTCTTGTTTGTCGCGAATGTCCGCATTTTCTGATACCTGGAATATTCTCTGATCTATAGGCTCTCTCTTGTATCATTGAGCCTCTCGCTAAAGATCGTGAAGGTATCTTCTGACCTGCGTGGATGAGGGAGTCTATGCATTAGGTGGTGTCTACGACAGACCGCACTGATCCGAATAGATTGATTAATGAGGGAATATTTATTTCCATCTACGAAAAGGACTCCAGGCCTACGAAAATACAATGTCCTGATTCTGTAGCTATATATACACAAGGAAAAATCTGTTCTCAGGCTCGAAATTTTAGATGTTCGACTGGTCATAGTGATCCGGTCATCTATAAAAGTATTCTACGCTAAAGTGGTTTCAGGTTGGGCAAAGAAATCTTCATGTGAAAGGAAAACGAAGTTTAGTTATCCGAAATTTAATAAGAATGCTAATATTTTTTTCTGTATTTATGTATATCTGATCTGTTGGTTATTTATAATCTCCCTAATAACATCTGCATTTTTCTTCCCCTATTTTTCCAGCACTTCCCGGTTATGCCATCCTCTCGCTGGTTTTGGGAGTGGTCGTTATCATAATGAGCGTTTGCTTCTTCTTTGGTTATCGCCACTATAAATCGGAGGCTGAAATCAATTCCATGGCTTGGCGTGTTTCCATTGATGATGTGATCTTTCACAATTCGGCTGGACGTTGTTTCCGTGGCTCTTTACATTCCCTCGTCAAGCATAACTCGCAAATGACTCTGATGTCCGATGATATGGGTTCCCTAAGTGGTGATCGTCAAATCTTCATACCGGTGGGATTATTTCGCAGTTGCAAAGTGGCCATTAAGAGAGTGGATGAACGTAATATAACGCTGACCCGCTCTCTGATGCTGGAATTGAAACGCATGAAGGATTTACAACATGATCATTTGGTGAAATTCTTTGGCGCCTGTTTGGATCCGACTAAAAGTTTTATTCTAACCGAATACTGCCCCAAAGGATCGTTACAGGATATTTTGGAAAATGAACAATTTCAATTGGATTGGATGTTTAAACTATCGCTAATGCACGACATTGTCAGGGGTATGCAATTTCTGCATAATTCCGATATTAAGGCACATGGCAATTTGAAATCCTCAAATTGTGTGGTCGATTCAAGATTCGTATTGAAAATCTGTGATTTTGGTTTACATACATTGCGTCGGACGTCGGCGGATAAGGAGAACGATGTGGAGAATTGCAATAGTCATTCGTATTGGAGTAGTAAGTATTGGAAAATGTTGTTAGATGTAAATATATTATTGTAAAGGAAATTGAATTTATAAGGATCTTTTTCGCATAAATGTACTGGTATGAGAGTCTTAATATGTTGATTTAGTTCGGCAAAATATGGTTTTGGTTAGTAGTTCTTGTTAAATTCAATAAGCATTTCAGCTGAATTAAGTTAAAGACATACATTATTGCTATTGAATTCTGAAGAAGACAGAGTGGTGCCTATCGAAAATGCTGTCAATTCTACCAAGCAATTAAAACTCTCTACCATTTTGTGCATTTGTTTCTATTACATTTTTGCAATATACAGAAGTAACTGACACATATGGCCTTGAACCGAATGAATTCTGACTGAATAACAAAAGTGCAGACCAACAATAAATAACAACAATACAAAATGTTTTTTTTCTCAAATGTTTATTAATGCTCTATTTAATTTAAATGTATGTAAACTAAACATTTGTTCAGTAGTCAGGAATATCAAATCTAAGGTCTGTACCTAATTCAGACGTCATTGTACGACGTCCTATCAAAAGTTTTCAAAATGTCAACCTATTGTCTCGAAGGAATGTTATTATTAGAATGAAAACTCAGATTTTCAACATCAATAATTATAAAAATACATGTTTGTTAACAAGTTAATTTTTTTCAGAATTAGATTTTTTTCTATATGCGTACAGCTTATCAAAAAAAAATGCCAAACGTCAATATATGAGCATTTTTAAAATTCGGTTCTTGTCTCGCAGTAAATTGTATCAAACATTCTAAACCTCAGATATCAGGATTTATTGCTCGCCACTATTTTTAATGAATAATATTTTCAAATTAGCCAAAATGTTAATATTTGCAAATTGTGGTAAATAATGTCGCAACATACATATATAAACATTTTCGACAGCTGTCAAAATGCTGTCTTGTTGGGGAAATTTTGTCCATTTGGAACAAATCCAAAAATGATCTCTAACATTTCTCAATGTACAGTGGAAGAGTTTCATTTTGCACAACATATGGAGACTAGTCTATTATAGATAGCAAACATTAAATATTATTCTTGAATTAAATCGGATTTATAAAAAAATATAACTAAATACAATTATAAGTAGTAATATAATTTTAATTTCCTGAACTTCTTTAAAATGTCGGATATGTATTCATAACACCGTGCGACAAATGTCAACTTTTTTGTCACCCAAAAACGAAACTATATACAAGTGAACCAGAGACTGCATACTCAGTTTTTTAATTCGTGATCGTTTGTCCTGTTTACAGGACTTTTAACATTTCAAGGATAACATTTTTTAAATATTTTTCTTTGCACTTATTACAATGTGAATTAATTAATAAATATGCATAACAAATGCAAGAGGAGAATTCCCCCTAGTTAATAAAATTTTTGGAACAAATGTCCAAGGATGATTGCCATAAAAACGTTATTTTATTTTAAATTATTTTAAAAGTCCTGTAAAAAGGACAAACGATCACGAAATACAAAACTGAGTATGCAGTATTGCTACCTAGGTCTCTAGTTTCACTTGTATATATGTAAGTAGTTTCTTTCATCGGTGAACAATGCTGTCGCACGGTGTAATATATATATGGGTCAGAATTCTTAAAAATAACCTATGAATTTTGTTTTTGCCTGAACAGTTTATAAAAAGTCGCTAAGTGGAAAAATACGATTTTGATATCACTTATTTCTTGAAAAAAAAAATAGAAAACTTGAATTTTTTTAATTCACGAAATTATTGATCTTTACGATTTTTTACAAATTTACGTAAAGATGACGAACCATTTTTTGTGGATTAAAAAATTTTTTTTCGAAAAATTGTGTTAAAAACTTATTTACCATTTATAAACAATTAAGTTAAATATAAAATGCATAGGTAATATAAAAAATTCTGTTTTCAGATTTTAAATAAAAAGATGCCAAAAAGGTAAAATTATTATTATACCCTCACTTTAGTGTGACGAGGGTATATCGTATATCATTTGCTACGGAAAAAAGTGTAACACGTCGAAGGAGTGACCTAAGACCCCAAGTATGTTCGGATGAAATCCGTTTTGGGTCATTTTAAGTCGAATGAGCAATGTCCATCCGTCTGTCTGTCCGTCTGTCTGTCTGTCTGCTGGCTGGTGCGCACGATAACTCTCGAAAGGTGTAACCGATTGACCTCAAATTTGGTATGTGGTAATATTTTTTTCTATCTCCGGCTAAGTTCGAAGATGGGCCATATTGGTCCACTCCTTCTAGTACCTCCCCCACAAGGGTTAAAATGTTGTGAAATATTGATTATTTAATAACTGATATACTACTTATTCGAATCTTTTCAAAGTTGCCACACAAATGGACCATTTTGCATCAAAATTGAACAGCTTATAACTTTAATACAAGTGCATAAAAATACTTGAAATTTTGTAGAGTTAATGTTTTTGTAGCGCCTATAGTCCGGTAAAAAATGGGCTTTATTGTACAGCCCCTTTTGGTACCTCCCACACAAATGGACCGTTTTACACCAAAAGTTAACGGCTTATAACTTTAATACCAAAATTTTGTACAGTGTAATGCTGTTATAGTGCCTACAGTCCTCTGAAAAGTGGGCGTTATCACCACGCCCCTTTTTGTACCTCCCACATAAACGCTTCTAGTTCGGCACAGTGCAATGTATTTAAAGAATATACTGTTTACCGAAAAGTAGATGTATTTATTTAACCCCTTCTAGTACCTGCCACTCAAATTGACAGATTAATTAGAGTAATGTTACTCACAATGTGAGGATATACCTTAGTCAGTTTACCCGACTGAAACTTTCTTACTTATTTTTTAATTAAAACCTCTTAAAAACCTGGAAAATTCACAATTATTATATTTTTATTATTTTATTGCAAAGTCAGATCGGTCATGTTTAAAATGAGACCACTTTGAAGAAATATGAAGCATAATTTTATATAAAAAAAATACAATAATAAATGTATATCTATGCGCAATAAAATCATTATTCCTCAACAGATCGTTATATGATTTGAAGGATACCATTTTTCTCAATTTGCAAGTCTTACATAAAATCAGCTCTGCTCTAATACTTTAAGTTGCGTTTCTATTCAAGAAAATAGATAGATGTTTTCCAAGAGATTGAATATTTTAGTATTATTGCCTAAAAAATCTAATTTTCTTGTATATATTTACATAACAAATCTTGAAATTAAAAAAACATGTGAATATTCAAATGTAAATAATAACCGCATTAGGGTGGCTAATATTTTGAATATGCTAAGCAATATTTTAAAATAATCTCTGTTAAAAATATACAATGGTAGCTTTCTTAGATATGGAGGTATGGATATGGATCTGGATATGGATCTGCCTATGCAGATAGATTCGCAATAGCGGTTAGAGGGGAACAAGTTGTGCACAACCGTAAAATGTGGCCTATGGTAGCTTAGTGGTTAGTGCATTAAACTTGGATCCCGAAGGTGCTGGGTTCAACTCCCAGCCAGGGCACCGGAAAAATTTAACATCAACATTTCATGTTTTCATCATAATTCGAGTTTCTGCAGCTAAAAATAACTCACCGGGCGCACTACCACTACAACAACATCTGATCACCCAAGTCAACAGGGAAGCTAAAAATAGTCATAATACCATGACGACTATTAACAGAAATGCAACGCTTCTAGTGGAGAATATAAACGGCAACACTCAAATAACATCCATTCCCTGAATTTAACAGACGAATGTTAATTGACCACCGGACAACATTGAGTGGATGCAGAGAACATAAGGTTCCCGTGATAATCGGATATATGCCGGAACAAAGTCTGTAATAGTAATACACTTAAGGATTATCTACTTAGCGTCTCCAAGCTGATACAACAACAACAACAATTGTAAAATGAACTTCCGATAATGTTCTTAGTGTGAACCCAACCAAGACAGAACTAGTTTTTTTTTCAGCAGGAGATACAAGGCACCCACTGTTGTATCTGTATTCTTGGGGGTATTCCCTGAAAGCGAAAAATACCTACTGTACTAGACCTGTATTAAACTTCAAAACCCAACATTCTTGCAACAGCAAAAACGGATGTGGTTAAGCTACATATATAACAGTAAAAGCCCATTAGGACATGACTGGAGTCTTAACCCGCATATAGTTTATTGGTTGAATACTGCAGACCGATAATGCTTTATGGCATTGTCGTCTGGGGGACGGAACTGTAGAAATGCACCTTCTGCGCGATACTAAATAGAGTTTTATGGTTGGCTGATATGTGTTCAGTGAATGGCCGATAACTCGTTCTTTGAGAACGACACCAACTGAGAATCTAAATGTTATACTAATGACATACTGTCATTCTAGACACAATTCCTGACCTTATATACAGGTATTGTTGATTACATAGTCTGAAGCACCCTTTGGCAAGAAGTACCTCACTCTTTTACCTGACAGGTCAGAATGGAATGGTCGTATCCCATGACATAAGAGATTTGTGAACTTATATTTAGACGGTTCCAAATATAAGAACAAGCGGACTTTGGTGTCTTTTCTAAGGAACTTAAGCTACCCATTGCAGAAACTGCCTGATCACTCACTGTAGTGTTTACCAGACAGAACTCATAGCTATTAAAGTGTTAGCAGAATAGTTGAAAGTTAATGTTGTGATCAAAGTCGGTATCAATGTTTTCCCTTATAGTCATTCTGTTTTAATGTTCCCGGATACTGTATTCGTGAATTCAAAAAATGTCCTCGATATGGCTAAATAACCCAATATTCACCTGATTTAGTTGCCGTGCCCCTGTGACCATGGAACTGCAAATCAGATTAAATTGCAAAACTACGAAGTTTCTTACGCCTTACAAGAACTGGAATATGGTCACTATTTAGAAAATGTATAAATTCCAGTCTGATGTGGCCCGGCTTAACCTTCAATCGCTCCAACGCCCTGCTATCGTTATCGAGACCGGACGTCTCACTGTCGTGACAGGTCACTGCCTTTTTGGACGGCACACAGATAGACTTTAGGCAGAAGCTGCAGAGATGAAGAGGAGGGAAATCAATGGAACACCTTCCGTGTCTCCCTCTAGTAGATGTGCTACTTTAGGCTCCCAGTTGCTTGGGGGTTTAACAGATTAAAAATAATATTTTATAATGAAACCATAATATGTTAACGAAGGATGAAGTTTAAGTATTTATACTTTATAACGTCTAAAATCAGTCCTACTGAAAATGGGCCGTATCGTTCCTTTCAATATAACTCACATATAAAAGGCCCCTTTCTTTAGGCATTTATTTAATGTTGTCAAAAATTATTTATAGCGAAATTTAGCTATGTATATCGGTCAAAGTTATGAAGTTACCATCCATATAAAGTTGCCTTCCTATTTGACCTCCTAATGCTCTGGATACAAATTTTTTAACCGATCTAGTTGGTGTTAAATATAAAGATCCCCTCCGATTTGACTCCTTGACGCTCAAGATAATTTTTTTTAAACGAAACTGGCTGAAATTTATGACCTCATCCAAACTAACATCCACCCTAATATATTTTAAGTATAAAATAAAATTATATATATTTATTTGTAGTTATAGATATATATATATATTATGAATTTCCCAACCCAATGATTGATGAGTTCTTTCATTTTATTGTTTTGTTTCTGGTCTCTTTTCATATTCATAGAACTTCTGTGGACGGCACCGGAACTATTGAAAATGGAGAACAATCGTCCATCCGAAGGCACTCAAAAGGGTGATGTCTATTCGTTTGCCATCATTGTACATGAGATAAGCACCCGGCAGGGGCCATTCTATTTGGGTAAAATGGAGGAGGAGAAATCACCACAAGGTAAGTAAAAAAAATGAAATACATAAATAATCATTTTTTTAAATAAATAAAAATCGAAGAGAAAAATTAAAACATACCTAACAACAGGCCAACAATACAATCAAAAACTATAAAATCAATCATTTATAAGAATACGAAAAACAATGGAAAATTTTTAATTGAAATCGATGAAATGCAGTGAAAGAAAATTCGATTTTCGATTACATATATTGAAAACGTTATATAGGTGTTTGTGGTACATTTTTGAAGGTTTAAGTACAGTGAAACGGTAATGATTTATAAATTAATGGAAAGTTTTCTCAGTAAAGATGTGCCGAAAAATGTGTGTAATTTATTTTTGCTATAATAATACAGTCCTTGCTCTGACAAGTGAAGGTATTTTATTCTCTTCTTCTCGTAATTAAAATAGAAGAAATATAATAATACAATCCTTGCTCTGTCTGACAAGTGAAGTTATTCTCTTCTTCTCCTAATTAAAATAGAAGAAATGCTCTAAAAGAAAAGCCTTTTTCTGATTATATGAAAACGCTATACAGGGGCCTAATTCCCGCATCCGTTTCGTATCGCAATTCGATTACGTGAGATCTAATAACTCTAACATTTATGAGCAGATATTGTCCGGATTTACACTGGCTGAATGTTCAGCAGATTATCGGCGTTTTGTAGGTGAGAGAGGATGTCAAGTTTTTTCAGCAGCTTATCATCAAATTCTCTTTTGAACTTGCACGAATAACTCACAACGTTCAGGGAGAGTTTTTCCCCCCTCTTGCCGACTGCCCCTCTCTCCAACAAAACGCCGATTATCTGCTGAAGATTCAGCCAGTGTAAATCCGGACTTATTTATATATAAATTAGCAAAAATTCAGATTACGATACGAAACGGATGCGGTAATTAGGCCCCAGGTTTTTGTGTTACACTTTTAGAGGTATTAGTATACTCAAATAGTAATAACTTGTATATCAATAGAAAGTTCCCTCTCTAAAGATGTGTCGAATAATATTCGTAATTTATATTTCTTATAATAATACAATTAATAATACAATCATTGTATTGACTGATAAGTGACGCTCTTCCGCACACAGATATACAAGCCGGCAGGCCAGATCTAGAGCTCTACCTTCGAAATTTTGTGATTGGTTTAGTTCTCTGTTGTCGACTTGATTTTGTGACTTAAAAAGTGGTGTAAATCAAGCAGATTTATTGATGTATCACTTGAATCAGGGAGCTTATTGGAAAAAAATAAGTTTTAATTTTGTTTAGAAAATTTTATAATAAATGTCGATAAAAAATATTGATCGAAATCAGTTTTGTCCTATATAGCAAAGACGAATTTTTCAGAGAATATTCTGTAGTCAAAAAATTAAAATTATTGCAATTTTTTATATAAATCATTATTAAATTTTGTTGAATTTTATGCTTCAAAGTCGTTCACCAGATCTAATTTTGTTCCATGATGACAAGGACAACTCATCTCCTCGTCAATCACATTTTGTGGTTTAATCTTTACTTTTCTTTATTCTTCTTCTCTTGATAAATGAAGTTAAGACACTTAGAAGTGGCAATATTTTATGGCATTAACACTTGTTGTTTTTGTTGAGCTTTTTAATAGAGACAAATGCAATTAAGTACAACGTATATACTAATGTATATACTTGGGTGTTTCTGGAGCACCACCACAAAAAGAAATGTTTTTTTTTTCTTTTACTCACAATCACTGACATTTCGTTTTTCGTACGTTTCGCCTGTAATTGTCGGCAAGTGACCACTTTGTCTCCATTGCTAAAGTTTCCCTTTAATTTGTACAATTCGCTGCCATTTTCATTGCATATAACCAGGTTTCTATTACTCCTACTATATTACCTGTGTGTTTGTCTGCCCACATTGTCCTCATTCATACCTGTTATTTGCGCAAAAAAACACATTGGAAAGGATTCCTTTTGTGTTGAAGAGGCCACCACCAGAAAGAACATGTGTTTTATGTGGAGGGTGGGGCTGTTTGGTACCTTGATTGACTGTTCCATTTCTATTTCCTTAGAACCCAGCAAAACTAATGTTCAGAAATTCTAATGGAAAGTAATGGAAATAGGGTTTCTTCTAAAACTCATTGACTGCATGTCATTCATGAAAATTTGGTCCTTCGAGCAGTGTAAATCGATTGAGGGAGAGTTTTAATCACTCTGTATGATTATTTTCCTCATTAAGTTTGGGCACAAACGGTCCTTCGAAACGGATAGATCGATTGGGAGAGAGTATTGTTCTAGTAATCATTCTTCTAAAACTCATTGACTGTATTTTGTTCAAGAGATTAATAAACTCGGAGGAAGAGTATTTTTCTAACAATCATTGAGAAGAAACTCCGTAGAATTTGGTCCTTCGAACCGAATGGAACGACTGAGGGAGAGTATGCTCTAAATATGCATCGTGCTATTCAGAAAAACGGGGGGTTTCCAACAAGAGGTGTTATTTTGAATCACCCGGTACTTCGGTAGCTGTCACTTTTGAAGCTTTTATTCTTTGACAAGTAGAAACTACGCCATTACTAAAAATGGAACGATACACGATTCAACAACACATTGAAATTATTAAAATTCGAAAAATCGAAAATCATCTTGACTGATGAGGCCCATTTCCACTTCGGAGGCTATGTCAACAAGCAAAATTGTCGCATCTGGGGCTCGGAAAACCCAAGAGTTATTGTTGAGAAGCCTCTCTATCCTCTACGTGTGACTGGTGCGGTTTATGGTCCGGCCGGGTGATTGGACCATACTTTTTCGAAAATGAGTTTGGATCAACAGTTACGGTGAATGGATTGCGCTATCGAGAGAAGATTAATGATTTTTTATGGTCGGAGTTGGATCGTATTGATCTGGGCAACGTTTACTTTCAACAAGACGGCGATACTACACAAGCAACGAAACCATTGATCTGTTACGGGAAAAGTTTCCGGACCGCTGTTATCTCTCGAAGAGGTTATCACGATTGACCACCGAGATCTTGCGATTTAACACCTTGCGACTTCTTCCTTTGGGGCCACGTAAAAGATAAGGTCTACGCCAACAGCCCAGCGTCGATTCAAGACCTCAACGATAGAATTCGTGAGGCTATCGAGGACATAGGGCAGCCACTTTGCGATTTGGTTATGGACATTTTCATAAAAAGGATATGGTCCTGTAAGCGTAGTCGTGATGGCCATTTGGCTGATGTTGTTTTTCATTATTAACGGCATACGTTCCTCTTTATTATGAAATAAACATCCGATCATTTATCTCAAAAAATTGCATTTTTCTTTGAATACCAAAATAACACCTCTTGTTGGATAACCCTTTATTCACTTCACGATCCTTTGAACCAGAGGAAGGTTCGGTTGGGGAATAGTATGCATTAAATATTCATTGTGAGATTCAGAAAAATCTGTACATTTGAACCTTTGAGCCGTACTCATACTCGTTGACTGCTAAGTACTCATCGTGAAGTTTAGTACATTTGGTCCTTCGAGCCGGCTAAAT
This sequence comes from Eudasyphora cyanicolor, assembly GCA_963930755.1. Taxonomy (NCBI): domain Eukaryota; kingdom Metazoa; phylum Arthropoda; class Insecta; order Diptera; family Muscidae; genus Eudasyphora; species Eudasyphora cyanicolor. The sequence continues at coordinate 27,587,615 of OZ005734.1, forward strand.
CGATTAATTGAGAGTATTCTTCAAATACTCATTCACTTCAGTTCTTTCGCAAGATGAAACTCCGCACAATTAGTCCTACGAACCGGGTAGATCGGTATATGGTAGTGTTCCCTAACAAACTTAGTGTATATATGGTCCTTCGAACAGGACAGATCGTTTGGGGTCATCAAAAAGTTTGTGTTCCTATATATACCCCTTCAAACCTGACAGATCGGCTAACGTAGAGTATGCACTAAATACTTACTTGAACTTGAGAGCTTAGAGCTGAGAGACGGACACATGACTACAATTCGTTTACAAAATTTGTGAACATATGATCCACCGAACTAGTGGGATCGATTCAAGGGAGAATATGTAGTAAATTACTTATCGAGAGCTTACGTGGTGCTTTACAAAAATCAGAATAAATTTTTTGGTCCTTCGAGCCGGATACATTAGTTTGGGGGAGTGGATTCTTTAAAAACTCATTGACTACGGTTTGTTCGTGAGGTCCATACAATATGGAAGTTCGTTTCATATAGAACGGTCGGGGGAAATAAAGGGAGTCCAATTTGTCAGCTTTAAAAAGTTCCAAAGCTAACTCCGCAATGTCTTTTAGAGTATGTAATCTTCTATAGACTGTGAAACACAGATACATATGGTGTTCTATTGGGTTCTCCTCCTATTCTACAACGTAGTTAATGCAGAAATCATTTCGCAAGAACGTTAGCCTCGCTGTCCGATAAGAAACAATGACCCGACATGACAAACACGATAAACGAGTTAAACGGTCTCCATAACGACAGCAGTGTGTTTTGTTGCGTTTGGAGTTTAGGCATGGCCACATCATTTTGGAAGTTAATGACCACCAGTCATTCGTTGCCATAAGGCAACTATCTCTCAAGAAGCTAGAAGCATTCCCAGTAAGGTAGTTCCTAATCTTGCCAGTTGATTAGATTTGAAGTTCCCTGATATATACATATGCCTGCGGACCGATCAATCAATTAACACATTAAGAGATCGACTCATTAAGAGATCGCTGTCTTATAGAGAATGTGGTCTTCTATAGAGAGTGGAGCACAGACATAGAAAATGTTCTATTGATTCCTCCTCCTCTTCGGCAACGTAGCTTCTGCAGAAGTCATTTCGCAAGAACTTCAGTTTCTCTGTCCGAGACATTGACCCGTCATGACAAACGGTCATGACGAGTTATACGGTCTCCATAACGACAACAGGGTGTTTTGTTGCGTTTGGAGGTTAGGTTATACAGCTCCTGAATAGTGACTACCTGCCATTCTTTGCCATAAGGGTACTATCTCTCAAGAAGCCAAGAGCATGCCCAGTAAGATCGTTCCTAATCGTGCAAGTTCATCTGATTTGAAGTTCCCTTGTATATTCCTGTGGACTGGTGCCCAAATTAGGTGAATATTGAACAGTTCAATGAACTCGTTAAGAGATCGATAGTCTAGCGCTGTTCATAAATTCAGGAAGACAGGTTTATCATATATATACTAATATGAAATAGGGAGAATGTACAGGAGTTCATGAAAGGGGTTCCAAAAACAAGGAATACGATGAAGGCAATACAAGTGTCTATGACGCATAGGACTGTGAAGAAATCCACGAACCCAAGAGGATCAAGAAACAACCGCAACTCAAGAATTATCAGAGAAATACATTGCGGTCGTCTAGGAACATATTATGATTGGGTGTCACCAAGAAGATCAAATCGACATACGATTCAGGAAACTACTGCCGAAACATCGATTGAAAAGCTGACCATTGATGGAATGGCGGTAACTAGCCGATCTGAAAGAAAGCGCTCTAGAAAGTACAAAATAGGTCTATATAAGAAGGACGGCTAAAGAAGAAAATTATGTACCGTAGAAAAAAGAAGGCTTTAGAAGGAGGTGAAGCAGCAGCTGCCGCAACCAAGGAGGGCAGCATCCTACTAGAACCTAGAAAATCAAGAAACACAGTCCAAAGAAGGCTCTATATGGAGATGGTGAAGAAGATGACGAAACCAAAGAGGTCGGCAAGGAGAATGAGAATGTTAAAGAGTATGAGGAACCCTAAGAAACCCAAGAAGATAAATAAAGAAATTCGATGAGTGGGTGTCACCAAAAAGAAATGACCCCAGCATGCTACCAAATCGGCGTGCGATTCAGTAAATAACTTGAGACAGCAGAAACATCTATTGCAAATATGTTATAAGTGATACTCCCAAAGCCGAAAGAGCAGAAAACTCACCGCCGGAGTGCTCCGAGAAGAGATGACTGCTTTAATTGGGTGCAGATATCAGATTGGTCAAACCCAAGTTAGAGGGCTACTGGAGCTGAAAGAACCTGTCAAAAGATATCATCGGAGACTCATTTCAACAGGATCAATACCTTACCCACATTTACTTTAAAGAAATGGGACACATATTGTACAGCGATGAACTAATTCAGTTTACGCTTCTAATACAAAGATGCAATTCTGCAAGAAGACCGATGATTTCGATGATGTCTGATTTATTAAAATTTGAGGGTTTCAAAGACCCTCAACTGTACCACAAAACGCAAGTAGCACTTTGATACTAAAAAGTCGGTCGGAAATTTTGAAATTTGAGAATTTTTTCTAATTTATAACATGAATTGGACCCTGTCTACGATGATACCTTATTGGTTCTTTCAGCTTCAGCAGTCCCTTTTCTCGGAGCACTCCGGCGGTGAGGATTCTGCTCTTTCGGCTTTGGTAGTATCACTTTCCAATCGATGTTTCTGCTGTCTCTCTGAATACCTTGCCGACATTGACTTAAAAAAAATAGAACACATATTGTACAGCGATTAGCTAATTCCGTTATCGCTTCTAACAAAAAGATGCAATTCTGCACGTCTTTGGAAGAATATCTTTCCGATGATGTCTGATTTATTATAATTTGAGGGTTTCAAAGACATTCAAAGTGTTCCACAAAAACACAAGTAGCTCTTTGATATTAACAAGTCGGTCTAAATTTCGGAATTTGTTACATGAATTGTTTAATTTCTGTAGATTTAGCTCTAGCTTAGGAGTGGAAGCCTGAATGTCAATCTCTCGTAGACTAAATAGTCCATTGTGCTACCACTGGGCCGTTGAGCCAATTTGATTGCTTTAGAAAGTTCAAGAGTTGGTGGATTTTAACATCAGCCTAGTTTGCTAATTCCCCAAAGTAATGAGAGCCTAGCGTAGCCTTCCTTCTTCTAGAGAGAGAGAGAGAGCGGTTCACAGACACCGAACGTTTTGATAAGTGAGGCTAGATAACGACATTACTGCGTTGGTGCATTTAGGGTTTAGGCTGGGCCACATCAGTCTGGAATATATGCAGTTTCTGAGCACATGTTCCTAGTCTTACAAGTTAATCTGCTTTGCAGTTCTCTGATATGTCCCTGTGGCCTGCCATCAAAATCAGGTGGATGTCAAACTGCTGACGTATCTATGGAGATATGTTGACCCCGAGCTAGCTGAAATGCCTTTCTTGATCAGAAGGTTCATTCGTAACCTTCGTATATTGTTATCAGCCCCCAGGATTTCGACAGCCTTAACTATACGACAGTTTTATGTCAAATGGTTCTGTTTTCCCCGCCTACTAACCTGCTGGAAATGTGGTAGTGATTTTTGCTGGGGAGGGCACATATGCAGGGCCCAACTGGCAAGTCTTGAAAACTATAGAATTGGTATACTAGTCCCAAAGAATTCATCGTAATTTCCAATATTGTTTGAAATCATCCAATCTCGAGGTAATATTGTTTGCTGGGTAACTAACATCTACTCCAAGTTGTTGGCTGCTAACTGAACATCGATGAATGCTCGTTAAATGTTGACAATGTTTGAGTGGTTGTAAGACTAAAGAAATCAGCAAAAAAACTAAGTTTTCTATTTCTTTAGTTTTTGATTTTTTGCTGAAAACTTTTTGCTTCGCGGAGATTGATTCATTTCTGTTTTTTTGTCACAGTAATTGGTAACGGAGCGGGAGGGCGCTCGATTGTCGCAAACCTAATCTAGTGTATTGAGTGCAAAGTGACAAACTGTGGATTTGATTTGAGAATGATTATTGAAAAAAGTTTTATTTTTAGAAAAGTTTTTTGTTTCGATAGAGATTAAATTGTACTTTCGAAGAAAAGTGTGACTAATAAATCAATTTCCGTGACATATATTTTGTCATTTGGTGAATATTTTCATTGTTAGACATAAATTCTCAGATAAAGAAGGTAGAAATAGTTCGTATTTGTGTCAACAGGGGGTAGTAGTAACTGGAATTATCAGCAAGTATCTTTATAGTGATCGCGACAGAAAGCAATATACCTTCTCTGTGTGTAGCATGTGCGGTGTGGGTCTTGACTACTTTTACCGCCTGACCCACGATGTGGAACGTTAACGTTCGCATGATTTCTATGCGAACAACAGCTGATTTGCGACCAATTAAAAGACATCGAGCAGTATGTTTTCATTCGCTTTGTCATTTTGACGATTTGCTGTAGGTCACAAATCAGCTGTTGTTCGTATAGAAGTCATGCGAACCTTAACGTACGAACATTAACGTGCTGGTTTACACGAGGCAATTATTGATAAAGAAATTCTGCCTATCATAGGAGAGAGGGAGGGAGTGGGAATTCCTCTTTCTATTCCTCCTTCCTCTCTCTCTCATATGATAGCAGAATTACTTATCAATAATTGCCTCGTGTAAACCAGCACTTATGTGTACTAACCGCATGACCCACGATGTCGTACGTTGACGTTCGCATATCATTGAATAGGAGAAAAAATGTGTACGTAACCTACTCAAACAAAGTGCATCTAGTGCCTTAAAAATCGGAAAAATTTAAATTTTTACCATTTCCCCTTTTTTTAACCATTTTTGTGCAATAACTAGATTACAAATTCACAAATATAGTGTTTTTATACCCTCCACCATAGGATGGGGGTATATTCATGTTGTTAATCCGTTTGTAACACCTCTAAATATTTATCTGAGACCCTATAAAGTATATATATTTTTAATCGTCGTAAAAACCTAGGACTATTTAACCATGTCCGTCCGTCCGTCTGTTGTAATCACGCTACAATACGTAATAATAGAGCTGGGTTGATCAAATATGTTAGAAATATTTCTTATAGTTGCAGGGTGTTTCGGTCAATGTATGTCAATGTTTTGATATAGCTGCCCTATAGATGTCGCTCCCAAATACGGTTTTTGAGACATAGACACCACATTTTTAAAGCAATTTAGCAGAAACTTTGCAGTTTGTATTCTATTTTGACAAGAATTCATCCCGACAAAATTTTACAAATCGGTTCATATTTTATTATAGTCACCCTATAGAGGTCGCTCCAAAATATACGCATTTAAGCCATAAATACAATATTTTCTAAGCATTTTAACTGAATCTTTGCAGTTTGTATTTAATTAAGACAAGAATTCATCGCAGTAAACATTTTTTAAATCAGTTCATATTTTGTTATAGCCCACATATAGATGTTGCTCCCAAAAAGGCTTATTTAAGCCATAAACACCACATTTTCTAAGAAATTTAGCTGAATCATTGCAGTTTGTATTAGATTTTGGCAAGAATTCATCTCAATAAAATTTATACAAATACAATTTTATTTTGTTGTAGTCCCCGTGTAGATGTAGCTCTCAAAAATGTCATTTTAAGCCATAAATACCACATTTTTCAGGTGAAGAGTTTGGGTTAAGAATTTGCAGGCTAAAATTTGGCTAAAAATTGCAGCGATCGTTTCGTCTTCATGATTTGCTTCATATCCAAAGATTTTTCCAATAATAAAATTGAATGCAATTCATGGTGAAGAGTACATAAGATTCGACATGGCAAAAGTTATCGCTTGTACTTGTTTTTTTTTTCTTTATAAACTTTATTTAGCATGAAAATAAAAATTCCGATACATAATTACAGCTATTCTTAAACAGAAAATATAAGATTTTTATATGTTATCTATGCATGGAAACAAAATTTAGAACATTTTCAATTATTGTCAAAATCCATCCTCATTGAAGTTGAAGCTTGTGATTCTGACGATCTTGTTTTCTTCGAAGGTTTTTCATGTTCATGTTCTGAGTCTGCATCATCATCCAAACAAACAAGTTTTTTCGATCCTGATTGCCTATTTTTGGGACGATATGACCACAAACGTAGCAAAAATCATTCAATTTTGGGCAATTGTTATTTTCCATATTGAAATATTGAATGCTTTTCTGCTTTTTAAAATAGTTTTCACTCTAAATTATAATTTAAAAATTTTACTTTTCGCGTTCGTCGACACTTGTTGAATGCCTAAAATCTATCAATGAACACCTATAAATACTACTTATTTTTCAATATTTTGGGGCATTTAGCGATTTTTAAGGCACTGGGCACACTTTTTCGGGTAGGTTTGTTCCGCATTTTTGTCTCCTATTCAATATCTATGACTTATCTCCAGACACAAAAGAGATATTCTGTACGGTATACCGAGTTAACACCGTGTTAAAATATAGAAAAAGTACTAAAAATCCACCTTGAGCAAAAAAAATCGTATGGCCATTAAATTATTAATTGAGCCAAATTGACAAAAGAAATGATGCATAAATCCTTATTTTTGGGGCTACTTTCACGTCCAATTCTAAGAATTAAGTCCCCAAATCACGTGTTTTGTATAGGGTACCTCCCACACAAATGGACAATTTTGAAAAAAAAGTTACCAGCTTATAACTTTACTACCAGTGCATACAAAGACTTGAACATTTATATAGTGTAATGGTTTAATAGTACCCAGTAGTACACGGAAAAATGGGCATTATTGCCACGCTCCTTTTGGTACCTCCCACACAAATGGACCATTTTGTACCAAAAGTTACCAGTTTATAACTTTAATTCCTGTGCATATAAATACTTGAAATTTTGTACAGTATAATGCTTTTATAGTACCAAGTGTCCAGAGAAAAATGGGCTTTATTGGCATGCCCCTATTGGTACCTCCCACACAAATGGACATTTTTGTACCAAAAGTTAACCAGTGCATACAAATACTTGCAATTTCGTACAGTGCAATGCTTTTATAGTACCTAGAGTATAGAGAAAAGTGGCCTTTATTGAGACGCCCCTTTTGGTACCTCCCACTCAAATGGACCATTTTACTGCAAAAGTTAACTGCTTATAACTTTAATACCAGTGCATATACTTATAAATACTTGAAATGTTGTACAGTGTAATGCATTTATAGTACCTTGAGTCCAGAGAAAAGTGACCTTTATTGGGGCGCCCCTTTTGGTACCTCCCACAGAAATGGACCATTTTGCACCAAAAGTTGACAGCATATAACTTTAATACCAGTACATATCGGGTCCGCCAATAAGAGCGCTACAAAAGTTTTTTTAAATAAAACAAAAACGGTTTTGGATATCAATGAAATTCGTTATTCCTGTGAAAGTACGTTCGATGCCATTATGTATGGAACTCGATTTCTTTTGCATGGCCACCATTGGGCACGCTTGCAGAAGTCCAGACGCTGAACCCAATTTTCGACGGTTTTCAAGCATAAATCGGCCGATATTGCAGCAATTTCACTTCCGATATTCGAAACGAAGTTCATCAATCGTCGCTGGCTTGTTGGCATAGACCATAGACTTGACGTAGCCCCACAGGAAATAGAGTAATGGCGTCAAATCGCACGACCGAGGCGGCCAATCGACTGGACCATTTCGTGAGATAACACGTTCTCCGAACTTGGTTTCCAATAAGTTGATTGTGGCATTCGCTGTGTGACTTGTGGCGCCGTCCTGTTGAACCACATGTCCTCCAAGTCCATATCATCCAATTGGGGCCAAAAATATTCGGTTATCATTGAACGGTAGCGATTCCCATTCACAGTAACGTGCCGGTCTTGATCATCACGGAAGAAGTACGGCCCAATGACGCCGCCGGCCCATAAAGCGCACCAAACCGTAATTTTTTCGGGATGCAATGATGACTCATGGAGTACGTGTGGATTGCTGTCTGACCAATAACGCATATTTTGTTTATTGACGAAGCCATTCAGCCAGAAATGAGCCTCATCGCTGAAGATGATGTTTAGATTTTTCGCGCTCTTAACGTTGAGGCCACTGACTCCGAATTTCGGTAGTAAATTTTAGTAATTTCGACTCGTTGTTGGCTCGTATATCTTTCCATCATGAAATGGCAAACCTTACTGAAGAGAAATGTCAAAAGAGCTTCAAAAAATATGGCGTCGTTTGCTGTCCCTGTCGGTCTACTTTTGTAGCGTCCCTGTTGAAAAACCCTTCACTTTAAAGTTATTAAATGCAATTTAAATTGATAATAATTTATTTAATTAAAACAAAAAACTAAATAAATTTACTAATATTTTTTGGGGACTCAAGGTGGGGGAATTCATAAGTCGGTTTACCCGAATGAACTTTATTACTTGTTATTTATTGTCTTCACTCAGTAGTTGATATTGCGATAAATTTATAGTGTATTGTAGCACCATATTCATGTCAAGTTTTTTGTTTTTTTTTTACAGCAAAATGCATTTTGTTGTGTCTTTATTGTTTTCAGTTTTTTTTAAATTTTTACAATTATTTTAAAGTACTTTTGAAAACTCATCTCCAGAAAAACAGTTTACATTAATGACTAGCAAATGAACTATCAATTTAAGCAAAATGAACCATCGATTTATTTTATTGGTCATGTCGCAACAAAAATTGATTAAGCGTTTACCTCAATACTTCAATTTGATAACCGTTCAGTAGATACTCCTCCAACCTCCATCCACCCCGCGCACTCACTCGATAACTTAGTAATTGCTGTCCTGTCGAGACGTCTCGTGAAGGATCTCTGCTTCATTTAGTTTTTGTCAGGAACTTGATGGTCTTCCGTGCTCCTCCTTCCGCTCTGTTCCACCATTATGTCTCTTCCTTCTCCAGTTGTAACAGCCATTCAATACGTGACTCTTTCCAAGTGCTGCAGCATTCATTTGAACATTTTCCCGCATTGCTAAAAATTACATCATGGTCCGAAGGATTTGATTGGAAAGTTGCTAACAAAATCGAGAAAAAAATAAAATTAAAAGCATTCAAGTTTCTATAGTAAATAACTCAAATAAATGAATGAAATGCATTCGGTTGCGTTGAAATTTAGGTAAATGTAATTAATATAAGTTTGCTGGACTGAATGAGTACAACTGCAGTGGTTGGGAAAGAGTAATTTACTCGAAAGAAAGTATTCGCAGAGTGTACACAGAATAAACATTTCATTACTGTTTAGTCAAAGAACTCTTTTCTTTATTTTAAAGGGGATTTTTCTTTTTTTGTTCTTTAAAATAAGGAAGAATTTTCGTTGTTGATGCTTTTTTGCTTTAATGAATATTTTTTCTCAGTGTACTTATTTTCTAGAGATCCATTTAATTTGTCTCCTATTCATTTTAATTTGCATTTATTTTTATTTGGGGCTATATTTTTCAAAAATAATGAATAATAAGATATGTCATCCCGGAGCGAGTAAGTTGTCAGTTACGAACGAATAGAAATTTCAACGAGTAGGTGTTCAAAGAGTGAGTTTTTCCGCGGATTTCGGACCGATTTTCCCGAATTTTTTGTAATTGTCACAATTAAAAAATTAATATCAATCGATTAGTGCAAAAAAAGTTCAAACTATGTTCGCGGAAACCTGCTTTTTCGCGTGTGACATTTCATTCCTATTCGTTCGTAACTGATAGATTTTGACGTTTCTGGCTGATGGCACATCTGTATAATTAAAGGTCTGTGGGTTTTTTTACATTTTGGTTGGACCAACATTCATTTTGTAAATATTTATAGGCAGGATTGCCAATACAAATATTTTATAGACAGTTTTGCCAATAAAATGTTTCTGTGACAATGGCGCCATTGTTCTTTATACAATGTACTGACGATGACTTATCTGCCAGTATCTGTTGAAAGACAAAAATTGTAAGTTCACGCGGTTACATTTTATTGACATTTTGCTGAGAAAATTGTAAATTGTGATTAAAGATAGTTTACTATATTAAAGGACAATTAAGTATATTTTGTGAATTTTTTCAAAGAAATTTTAAAGAATAATGCGATTTTAATGAAATTTTCAAAAAAAAAATTACATTTCGAAAAAATTTTCTAAAAATAACAATTTCAACGAAATTTTCTAGAAGCATTGAATTTTGACATAATTTTCGAGAAAACCTTAAATTTTCAATAAAAATGTTTTTGGAAAAAATTTTGAAAAAAAATCAATTTTGACGAAATTTCTAAAAAAAATCATTTGGATGAAATTAATTCAATTTTCAACCAAATTTTTTTAGAAAAGTTTAATTTTGACAAAAATTTTAAAATTCTAATTTTGACAAAATTTTCTATAAAAATTCGATTTTTATAAATTTTTTTATAAAAAATCAATTTTGTTGAAATTTTCTATAAAAATACAATTTCCACAAAAAACTAATTTTTTTCGATTTCTATTAAACTTTTTATGAAAATTCAATTTTGCTGAAATTTTCTACAAAAATGCAATGTTCACTCACAAAAAAATAAATTTTAAATAAAAATTATTTTTTAAAATTTTAAAAAAAAATTAATTTTGACGAAATTTTTTAATATGTAATACCAATTTTGACAACATTTTCTAAAAATTTAAATTTTGAAGGAATTTGCAAGAACCCTTTCACAAGATATAAATAATTTGCATATTGTTTGAATTACCTTGCAAATTTCTTAAAAATTTTCTTTTTTATACAAATTTCACAATAGAATCTTATAGAAAATGTTGTCAAAATTGGTAATTTTTAAAAATTTTGTCAAATTGCATTTTTGTAAAAAAAATGTATACAAATACTTAAAATTTGATTTTTTTCCAGAAAATTTCGTCAAAATAGCATTTTTATAAAAATTCTCAAAAATAAATTTTTATTGCAAATTTTGTTTTTTTCGGGGAAATTGCGTTTTTATAGAAAGTTTCAGCAAAATTTAATTTTTTCTTATAAAAAATTTAATAGAAACCGAATTTTATATAAAATTTTGTCAACATTGAAATTCTTAAAAAATTTCATCAAAATTTAATTTTTCTAAAAAATTTGTTGACAATTTCAATTTTCTGAAAAATTTCTTTCAAATTATGTTTTTTAGAAAAATACAATTTTGAAAGAATTATAAAATTGCAATTTCTACGAAAAATTTAAATTTCTATGAAATTTTCAATAAAATTGAAATTTAAATGAATAATTTTTATCAAAATTGATATTTTGAAAAAAATCAATCAAATTTAATTTTTTCTAAAAAAATCTTGACCATTTCATTTTTCTGTAAAATTTCTTCCGCAAAATTTTTATTTTAAAAAATGTTTGTCAACATTTTTTTTTTGAATTTTGTCGAAAATAAATTTTTATTGAAAATTAATTTTTTTAAGAAAATTTAATTTTCTAAGAGAATTTTCGTCAAAATGCATTTTTTAAAAATTTTGTCGAGAATAAATTGTTATTGAAATTTTTTTTTGTGGAAATTGCATTTTTTGGAAAATTTTAGCAAAATTAAATTTTTTATCAAAAATTTAATAAAAACCAAATTTTTAAAGAAAATTTTGTCACAACTGCAATTTTTAAAAAAAATCGTCAAAATTTAATTTTTCTAAAAATATCTGTTGACAATTTAATTTTTCTGTAAAATATCTTCCAAATTATTTTTTTAGCAAATTTCGTCAAAATTGAATTTTGAAAGACAATTATAATTTCTACGAAATTTTCAATAAAATTGAAATTTCTATGAAGTTTTCGATAAATTAAAATTTCTATGAAGTTTTCGATAATATTGAAATTTCTTTATGTTTTCAATAGAATTCAAATTTCTATAAAATTTTTAATAAATATGAAATTTCTATAAAATTTCAATAAAATTGAAATTTCTATAAACTTTTAATAAAATTTAAATTTTCAATAAAATTTAAATTTCTAATAAAATTGAAATTTCTATGAAATTTTCAATAAAATTTAAATTTCTTTGAAATTTTCATAAAATTTAAATATCTCTGAAATTTTTACAAAAAAATTAAATCTATGATTTTATTGAAAATTTAAATTTCTAATAAAATTGAAATTTTCAATAAAATTTAAATTTCTTTGAAATTTTCATAAAATTTAAATATCTGAAATTTTACAAAAAATTTAAATCTATGAAATTTTTAATAAAATTTAAATTTCTTTGAAATTTTCAATAAAATTAAAATTTCTATGAAACTCAATATAATTGAACTTTCTATGCAGTTTTCAATAAAACTGAAATTTCTATGAAATTTTCAATACAATTGAAATTTCTATGAAATTTTCAATAAAATAATATTTCGTCGAACTTTTCTAGAGCAGAACTTAGACCAAAATGATGTGAGACATACATTACAATATTAAATGTACTCACTGCTCCAGTGGCAGATCGTTACGACTCCTGGGGTGCCGCGGGTCTCCTGTTGGGAAGGTCCGTTTTAGAAGATATAGATTTATTACCGCTTTTTTGCAATCTCCGTCACTGTGCGATAAATAAGACAGCAACCTTTCGGACTAACGGCTCGGACTACGCTCTTGGGAAGGTCAGCTTTAGAAGATATAGATTTATATTTAGAATCGGTGCCACTGTGTGTTCCTATATCCCGGACCGCAACCTTTTGAAGTTAGAATAAATGGAAAATGTATAGAAATAGTGTCATCACTGATTTGTTCATAACTCCATTATTAATTGTCGGATTTAATTTAACTAAACCTTACTTTCTTGGTAAATCAGAGCTTACAAAACTGAAAATACTTAAATATGGACACGCAGTCCTATAATTCCCATTAATTGTATTAGCTAGTTTTTTATATAGCTCTTTTAATAATAGTTTTTAAAGTAAATTAAAACCGCATTTTTTGCAATCCGTCGTAAAAATCGTAATATCTTATGCCACAGAGTTTGTTCTAGGGTCTACAAATTACAAGCCACAGAACTTCAAGATCTCACTTTGAGTATGACTTTAATTTTTTTTCTCCAAAAGAACTCTATACAATACTAACAATATTGTCTAACCAAAAAGTCTCCATACAAAGGTTATGCTCTTAATTACTCAATACAAATGGTTAACCATGGGTTACAACCACTTGTCCTAACTAAATTGCTACAAAAAAGCTCCATCTCAATGATGATCTCGAGATTTCAATTTACTTTCAAGTGTTGCTGCCACAGAAAAATGGAATTATGAGTATCTATCGTCGTTGTCGTCATCAGCACAATTCCAATGTTGATGCACTTGTTCTTATTTCACTTACGAAATCTTGTAAATTTGCCATAATCCTTCTTGTGGAAGTTGTCATCATTCACTTGCGTCGATTGAGATGAAGCGGCAGTGGCAACGGCTGTTGTTATTAATGGGCCCCGAGGAGGAGGAGAAAGAGGTCCTTGTTGATGAATGTTTGAGCCTTGATACTCGTATGGGAATATATTATCGTTTGAACCATTTGGTCGATATGTTTCCCTCGATGTTGTTACTGATGATGGTGCGGCTGATGGTAAAACTTCGAATATACACAGTATGTGTGCTTGTTGTTCTCCACGTGTGGATTGTGGCCAAGAAATATGCTGCCTAGCTTGGGGTAAAACTGTCAATTGGTAGGAATCATGATAATGACGGCAGTAGTGGTGTATAGTGGGAGAATCAATGCACACTGAAGGGGAATTTCAAAAAAAAAAACAAAAGTTTTAGTTTTTGAGCATTAAGATACTGAACTCTTATAGGTTTCAACTCTTTAACAGAGAATGGAGCCGTGTCGGTTTCGTCTATTATTGAAAATTATAGATCGTCAGCTACGGTTAGATTTAGATCGATGGCGACGAATTCTCTGCAGATATAAAATTGAAACTCGGCGGCTCTGTGTTACTCAATTGGTGCATTCCTATAAAAATACTGTCTTGCATATGAATATCAATATCAGGAGAAATAATGCTTAAAAAAGATTAATTATATAAATTAGTTTTTAATCGCAGTCTTAAACAATCCTCAGTGGAGTATGTTTAATATAGGTCCCAGCTTTCTTATGTGAGCCTACTGTCTTCTAGCCAGAGTTACTTAGACTATGGAGTCTATTGATAGCCCAAGTTTGCTCACCAAAAAAATGTGATCCTAGGATATCCTAGACCATCTGTAGAGAGCGAACACAGATACAGAAGATAAACTATTGATTCGTCCTCTTCTTCGTCACCATGGCGTATGCGAAAGCCATTTCTACAGTCCTTAAATTTCTCGACTTGCCGTCCAATAAGACAGCGACAGACACGATAAGTGAGACTTCCGGTCGCGATAACGTCACCAGGGCATTTGAAGGTTAGGCAGGGCCACATTATCTTGTGAAGTACACCATTCCTTACTACTGACAATTCGTAGTAAGGAATCCTCTTCTTCGTCACCTTGGCGTATGCAAAAGCCATTTCTCCAGTCCTTAAATTTATCGGCGTGCCGTCCAATATGACAGTGACAGACACGATAAGTGAGACTTCCGAACGCGATAATGTCAGCAGGGCATTTGAAGGTTAGGCAGGGCCACATTATCTTGTGAAGTACACCATTCCTTACTACTGACCACCTGCCATTCGTCGACATTAGAACACTATCTTTTTAAAAAAGAATATTTCAGTTCTCCTGGAACATGTAAGATAGTTCCTAGTCCTACAAGTTCATATGTTTTGTGGACCACTGTGGTTCAGCACTCAAATATGATGAATATTTAACTGTTTAGCCATCTATTAAGAGATCTGCAACAGTCGAGGGCAGTTCTTGAATTCAGGAATATAGTTTCCAGAGACTTTTATCATGCTGCTAACTCTCAGAGATAAATAATGGTACTGACTTTAGTCGGTATATTAATTTTTTGTCATTCTGCTACCACTCTAATACCTAATATTTCCGACTGGTTAAAGCTGCAGTGACTTGGTGTAGCCCTCCGGCTTCTAGAACGAGCAGGACACCGATACAGAAGTTGATGCATTAATTCGTCCTCCTCTTCGTCACCACAGTTTATGTAAAGTCATTTCGACAGACCTTCAATTTATCCGCGTGCCATTCAAAAAGGCATTCCCTACGATACGATAAGCGAGGCTTTCGGTCAGGGTAACTTCTGCAAAACTCATCACTCCATACCTTCAATTTATCTGCGTGTCGTCTAATAAGACAATGACCCTTCGTGACAGACACAATAAGTGAGACTCTCGGTCTCGATAACAACGTCTTGGAATGAAGGCAGTTCCTGACTTGCGCCAACCTATCTATCTTTCAAGGAGCTTGCAAGTCGCTAGAGTCATATTCACATGTTTTAGTTACCCTGGAGCATATAAGGTAGTCCCTAGTCTTGCAAGTTCATCTGTTTTGCAGTTTCCTAATATGTCACTGTTGTCCTACACCCAAATAAGATGAATTTTAAACTATCCGGCCATCTCCTTAAAATATCTTCGACGTTTGTAGTTCTTTTATGCAGGAATATATATAATAGAAATTATTGATATTGTTTTAAGAGCATTTGGAGGTTAGGTATTCATTCGTCGCCATAATGACACTGCCTTCTAAGAAGAGCTTGCTGGTTGCCAGAGGCAGGTAGACCTATTCCAGTTCCCCTGAAAGATATAAGGTAGTTCCCCGTCTTACAAGTTAATCAGTTTTGCAGATGACTGTGGCCCTGCACCCAAATAAGATGAATATTAAACCGTTCAGTAATCTCGTTAGGAGATCTGCGATAGTCGGTTGCAATTTTTAAATTATTTTCTTATGATTATCTCTGATTTCCCTTTCCGACGTTAGTCAGAAAATATATTCCCAGCCATTCTGCTATCTCTCGAATAGCTGAGATTTCTGCCTGGTACGCACTATAGTGATCAGGCATTTTTTTGCAATGATGGAAATGACTAGAAACATATTAGGTAGTTCCTAGTCTTACAATTCCACCTGTTTAACACATTCCCGATGCCCTGCACCCAAATACGATGAATATCAAACGGTTCTGCCATCTCGTTGAGAGATCTGCAACAGTGGAGCACAGTTCTTGAATTCTGGAAGACAGTTTTCAGGGACTTTATAGCACCATGACTATCAGAGAAAAATAATGATACCGACTTTAGTCTGTATAATAATTCTCTGCCATTCTGCTACCTCTCTAATAGCTAAGATGTTCGACTGGTAAACGCTACAGTGATCAGACAGTCTTTTGCAATGGATAGGTCCTTAGAAAAGACAGCAAATCCCACTTCTAGTTACCCTGAAGCAGACAAGGTGGTTCCTAGTCTTACAAGTTCAACTGTTTTGCAGATCTCAATGGCTCTGCTCCCAAATAAAATGAATTTTGAACCGTTCCGCCACCGCGTTAAGAGATCTGCAACAGTGGGGGGCAGTTCTTGAATTGTGGAAGACTGGGACTTTACAGTAGGGATGTAACAAAAGTGACTTTAGAGAAAGCGAATGCAAAAGCGAATATTGAAATATAGTTATTGCGAATGCGAATAATAGTTTGACCCTTTAGTACCAACAAATTTAAGTAACTGAATTGATACTTTTCCAGGATATTCAAGTATTAAGAATGTTTTCCATATTTTTACCTCCTGTTACTACAAGGACAAACATATTTTTTCAACTGTTTTGAAGAGAAGTGGCAGAGGTTTTCATTGGTATTAATATATTCAAATTGTGTGAAGGGAATAAGCAGTTTTAACACTTTTAACAGATGGAAGCGAATACTGAAATATATTTTTGCGAAAGCGAATAATCCAAAGATGGTTTTTGCGAATGCGAGAGCGAAGGTTAAAATGATGCGAAAAATTCGCGTTCTTTATAGTACCATGACTATCAGAGAAAAATAATGATTCCGACTTTAGTCTAAATGTTAATTTTTGGCATTCTGTTACCCTTCTAATACTCGTAGTTAGGATTTCCGACTGGTAAACTCTACAGTGTTAAGAGTTCGATACTTCTTGTTAGAAAGTGGTTCAGTCATAGTGTAATCAACAATTCGTGGAAGTTTAGGCATTGTGTCCAACATTATACTATGGCCAATTCCTGATCATAGTCATAGTTCCCTAAAATATAGCGGAATTAAATGTAGTATAACATTTAGTACCTTAGTCGGTACCTGACATTCGCAGAACTGTATTTAGTAGAGGTCAGAGGGAGAATTTCTGTAGGACCTTCCAGCAGACTACAATGCCATACAGCATTATAGGTCTAACTACTGCCGTATACAAGGAAGAAACTATACGAGGGTTCAGATCTCAACTTTTGGCTATTTTACATGTATCTAGCGCTAACTCGGCTTTAAACCCAGAGCTTCTTTCCTGAATGTTGGAATGCTGAAGCTTACCTGCCTATCTATTAAAATATCCAAGTATTTTGTCGTTTCAAAAAAGGGAATTTCAATACCACTCAGGAGACAAGAACAACAGTTGATAATTTATACCTGCTGCTGAGAAGAACTAGTTTTGTCTAGGTCAGGTTCACACCAAAACCATTATCGGAAGCCCATCTGGCGGAGATATGAAGGGTCTGCTGTAGTATGAATCTAAGAGTACTTGGAAACTCCCCTTGCTAAAATGTCTAGAGGCATTAAATGCAGTATAACATGTTGTACCTTTTCTCAACGCAACAGTGGTGCACACACCAGTCATTCGCAGAACTTTATTTAGTATCGCGCAGAACTATATATGAGGGATTAGACACTAGTGTTATGCTGTTGTCCTTTTACAGGTAAATAGTTCTGCCACAGACGGCTTGTCTCTTCCAGAATTTTTAGTTTCACGTTTAACTTTTTGTCTAAAAAATGCCTAATTATTTTGAGCTTTAAGAGAATGGAATTTCAATCTCTCAAGGCGCTACCTTATAGCTTCTGCTGAAATGAAATAGTTCCGGCTTTTTTGGGTTCGCACCAATGTCATTATGAATGGCCTGCTATAAAATGGTCTGATTTCTTGGAAACTTTATCCCAGGACTTCTCAGTTGCTTTGGCTCTGCGAATCCGTAAGGTTCTGCAATTAGGTAAAACAAACGTTATCACCTTAAGACGCTCCAAATATAATTTACCAGTATTCAAAAAATTTAATTTTTACTTTCAACGTCTGCAATGTACTTATATTATCTAAAAACCTCTCTAGATACCCGTGGCTCATCATCATCTGCATAGGCAATAACCTCAACACCGATCTTCTTCAGAGAAGATAGGATAATGTTAATGGAATGATTCCAAAGCAGAGAGGGCAGAACGTCCACTTAAGGAGTTCCTCTGCTGACATACCTATGGATGTTAGTTGACCTAAGCAAACTGAAATGAGTCTCTTAGGCCTGAATCTGTCCACATTTTGATTCGATCTTCATATTAAAGATCCTGCAGATTGGAAGTCTACCTAAACTGTTCAACAATCTGGCTGAAATTTGGGAATTTTCGTTTATTTTTACCCAAAGCTTTTCCTTCGCCATGCAGGCCGAAGTTTTGAAATAACCCCTTCCTGTTTCGCTTCCAGAGACCACATTTTGTAACTGATCTGGCTCAAGTTTTTAATTTATTTTACCTTAAACCTAACGATAGTAAAAGAGGGTCATAACGTTCAAAGCTTTCCAACGAACGATCGTATGGAATACCTCTGCCCAAAGTGTCATTGATTCCCTTTTTTCGAAAATCTCCCGCACTGTACATTGAGTGTCATATCATCAATACCTTTCGATGTTATTTGAGTGCTTCTAGTTGTGGGAATTTTTGCATTTATATGACATTTTATATTCCCATTAGTATGAGAAAATACAGGAGCTATTGTTTGTCCTTGTGGGAACCGGCGGAATGCCCTGGGAAATCCAGGATATTTTGATTTACCCAAAACAACTATAAACCTTGCGGCTTTTTGCCTATCTCTGTGGATAACAATATGTTCATGTTGAGTTTGAGGTTGCAGCTTTTCCTCCTTCCCTTCCTCTTCCTCACTGGGGGTTAAATGTTGCGGATCTATCCACTTCATTCCATGTGTGGTGGTGCACTGATGATGATGATTATAATAGTGTTGGCGATGATTTCGTCCTTGATATTGTCTCCCATGTTGTTTACTCCTGTCTGTTGCAGTTACATGCCAATAGGGATTAACATGAAAATGACATGTTCTGTTATTGTCGTAATGCACACCTTTGACATGAGAAACCGAGCCCCCTTTGGCGACCCTCCTCCGTTTGCTATTCGTTTTAAATGTGATAGTTTTCCTTTGGGTCGTGGGGCAGGAGGCTTCTTTTCCATTGGTATGCTTTGCTAGGATAACATACCATCGTTTGGATGTGCAACTATTTTTTCTGCTCATATTGATGTTGTCAAATGTTAAACGATAATATGGCAATTGCTTCTGGCCCTGTTGTCTATGTGGTTGGAGCTTTAATTGACTATGAATATCATATTTTGAACGTTGTATCGAATCATTTCGTAGTTTCGCAGGTAATCGTTGACATTTTCGTGGAATTTTGTTAAGGATTTGCCAAAGGGCATATGGAATTGATTTAGTCCATTGGAGATATTGTTTAAATTTATTTGTGGGCAATTGCATAACATTTGTGGAATACAAACGCGAAACATTTGAAACAAACAAAATTGCGATAAATGGGTTAAAGAATAATAAGACTAGAAAAACGAACGAACGAATGACAGTTACTCGTAAACATTTGATATTTATTACACTCGACAAAATCAATTAGGGTCATAATCTATATTAGAGTCGAAAGCTAGGGTCTTCCTCTATACCAGAGTCGATCTTGAGGACCTTCCTCAGTACTAGAGGAGACGGTAAGGTCTTTCTACGTACTAGGGTCGATATCCAGGTTCTTACTCTAGAAAATATTTTACCTAGAGGGTCTTATTATATAAAAAAGTTGACCTCTAGGGTTTCATACTAGAATAGGACGGTAGGGTCTAACTATGTACTAAAGTCAATCTCGAGATTGTTCCTCTATATAAGAGTAGGCCAGTAAAGTCTTCGTCCATACTTCCCCTGTACCAGAGTCGACCTGTGGGGTCATTTTCTATTCCAGAGCTGACCACTAGGGGTCTTCATCTATACTAGAGTTGACCACTAGGGTCTTACTCTATACTAGAATCAACCACTAGGGTCTTACTCTATGCTAGAGTCGACAACTAGGGTCTTACGCTAAAGTCGACCACTAGGGTCATCTTCTATTCTAGAGCCGACCATTAGGGTCTTCGTCTATACTAGAGTATACCACTAGGATCTTAATCTATACTAGAATCAACCACTAGGGTCCTAATCTATACTAGAGTCGACCACTAGGGTCTCATTCTATACTAGAGTCGAGCACTGGGAAGTTACTCTATGCTAGAGTCGACCACTAGGGTGTCTTCCTCCGTACCATAGTCGATCTCCGTAAAACTAGAGTCGACTACACTAGATCTTCGTCAACCTCTGAACTCTTCCCTTATACAAGAGTTGACCTCTAAGGTCTTCCGAGATTTGAGGTCGATCTCCGAGATTTTCCCTTATACAAGAGTCGATCTCCGAGATCTTCCAATATACTAAAGTTGACCTCTGATGGCTTTCTCTATACTAGAGTCGATCTCGAGATTCTTCGTCAATACTAGAGTCGATCTCGATATTCTTCTTCAATACTAGAGTCGATCTCGAGATTCTTCTTCAATACTAGAGTCGACATTTGGGGTCATCCTTTGTACAAGAGTCGACCGGTAGGGTCTTCCTCTGTACTAGAGTCGAACAGAGTAAACATCCGAGGTCTTCCCCTGTATTAGAGGCAAATTCCGAGGTCTTCCTCTATGCTAGGGTCGATCTAGTAGGTCTTCCGCTAACTAGAGTCGACCTCTGAGGTCTTCCCTATACTAGAGTCGACCTCTGAGGTCTCCACTATACTAGAGTCGACCTCTGAGGTCTTCCCTATACTAGAGTCGACTCTGAGGTCTTCCCTATATTAGAGTCGACCTCTGAGGTCTTCCCCTACACTAAAGTCGATCTCCGAGGTCTTCCCCTGTACTAGAGTCGATCTCCGAGATCTTTCCCTATACTAAAGCTGACCTCTGAGCGCTTTCTCTACATTAGAGTCGATCTCGAGATTATTCGTCAATACTAGGGTCGACATTTGGTGTAATCCTCTGTACTAGAGTCGAACGGAGGCAACATCCGAGGTCTTTCCCTATATTAGGGTCAAACTCCGTGATCTTACCCTACGATAAGGTCGTCTCCGAGGTATTCCGCTATACCCGAGTCGACTTATGAGGCCTTCCCCTATACTAGAGTCGACCTCTGATGTCTTCCCCTATACTAGAGTCGATCTCTGAGGTCTTCCCCTATACAAGAGGCGATAGAGACCTTCCCCTATATTAGAGTAGATCTCCGAGATTTTCCCTCATACAAGAGTCTATCTCCGCGGGCTTCCTCTATACTAAAGTTGACCTCGAGGGCTTTCTCTATACTAGAGTCGATCCCGAGATTCTTCTTCGGTACTAGAGTCGAATGGTAGTCTCATCCTCTGTACTAAAGTCGACATGTCGTAGGGTCTTCCGCTGTACTAGGGTCGACCGGTATGGTCTTTATCTGTAGTAGAGGCGACAACTAGAGTGGACAACTCGGGTCGACAACTAGAGTCCTCTAAAGGTGTCTTCCATGAAAATTTAAATTTTAAAAATTTTTACTAGGTTAGGTTAGGTTACGGACGCGTGGCACCCTCCACTCGGAGACGATTTAGTACATTCTGTACGAGTATGTCCTTATAAAAAATTTTACTAGGTTAGGTTACGGACGCGTGGCACCACTTCATTCGAAGACCATTTGGTTCATTCTGTATGTCCTGAGAAGATGATAGAGATAAATTAAAGAAGAGGAAGAGGGCGAAGAAAATGAAGGAGGTGACGAGTATAGAAAAGAGAGATGCAGATGTATGGGTTGTTGTCAAACCATCCATCTCAGGCATCTTATGAAGCCCATAATTCTATCTATAGAGGATGTTCGATTGTCTCCAGTTCCTATTCATCCTCACAGAGTCGACAGTAGTCGGCAGAATATCTGCCACCTTGATGTTACTGATCGAACATTACAGTGACCAGTCAGCGTGGCTATCATTAAGCGAATGTCTCTCTTTCTTCTTTGGTCTTAGATTTTGATATGGCTGGCCAGAGAGATTTTGTGATTTTACAGTCAGATCTGCTCGATCATTTCTGTTTTGCCAGATCTTTGTAGAAACATTCTATGTTACTGAAGAATTCGCATAAGGGGGATATACATAGTGATGGTTTAATACTTGCAGTGTCCATCGCTGATCCAATTCGCACGAGTTCATCAGTCTTCTCGTTCCCCATGACCCAACACAGTCTGATTCTATCTGCCAAGTGCTGTAGTTCCAATCGCTACTCATTAACCATCTTTGACTTAATAGTGGTTGACTTCACTGCCTTCAGAACAGCTTGACTGTCAACATAGACTGCTATGTGATCACTTGCCCCAGTTTATCAAGCTGAGGGTTTGCAGTATCTCCACCTGGAAAACACTGCAGGTGTCGGCTAACCTGTAGGACATATATATGCCAAGAGATTCGTTGAAGATGCCTGCCCCTGTGCCTACATCCATCTTTGAACCGTCAGTGTATATAACATGACCCTCCAAAGGAAGTTTGCCGCATGACCAGTCTATTCTAGGGGGATCATCATGTCGAGATTTGAGGAAAATTTCTGAACTGGTGACAAATAGTCTGTCGGTCCTGCTAGAAACCTTAGATCAGACACTCTCTTCCTCGAATGATTTGAGTATTCCATTTAGTACCAAGAGCCACAGGAGAGGTAAACAGTACCGGAACCTTCTGCAAGTGATGCGTTGATGATTCTGCTGTTCAGCATTGAATCAAACCAATCAACCAGTAGAGAGGGAATGGCCACATCCATTAAGGAGTTATGTATTGATTCCAACTTCATATTATTTGAATGCTCCTTTATATGCAGGAAGGTAGCAAAATTGAGTTGATTTTTTTCCTAGATAACTCTCACGTCATGAAGAGCACTGTACGCGACCCTTGATGTACGCGTATTGACTATTACTGATTTAAGACGGGTGTATACGATCCCTGATATACAGGGTTTTCCAACAATAGGTGTTACTTTGAATCACCCGGTCTTTCGGTAGCTGTCACTTTTGAAGCTTTTATTCATTGACATTTGACAAGTGGAAAGTACGCCATTGCTAAAAATGGAACGATACACGATTCAACAACGCATTGAAATTATTAAAATGCACTACAAAAATGGTGAAAATCTGAAATGGTAAAATCCGGAATTCCATTGAAAAATCCGGAATTCCATTGAAAAATCATCTTGACTGATGTAGCCTGTTACATAGTTGTCTCATCTTTATCATACCATCACTCATGCCAGTATTAGTAATCGGTATCTGGTTATTGATTATCTATAAATGTAGATCACTAGACATAAGTCACTATCACTACCATGTAACATATTAATTGAATAAACCTAGACTTGTTAAGTGGAAATCATTCTTTTGTATTATTGAAGTTACAACATAGCCCACCTCGGTGGCTACGTCAACAAGCAAAATTGTCGCAGCAAACCCAAGAGTTATTGTTTAGAAGCCTCTCCATCCTCGACGTGTGACTGTTTGGTGCGGTTTATAGTCCGGTGGGGTCATTGGAGCTTACTTTTTCGAAAATGAGGTTGGATCAACAGTTACGGTGAATGGATTGCGCTATTGAGAGATGATTAATGATTTTTTATGGTCGGAGTTGGATGGTATCGATCTGGACAATGTTTACTTTCAACAAGGCAACGAAACCATTGCTCTGTTACGGGAAAAGTTTCCGGACCGTGTTATCTCTCGAAGAGGTGATCACAATTGACCAACGAGATCTTGTGATTTAACACCTTGCGACTTCTTCCTTTGGGGCCACGTGAAAGATAAGGTCTACGCCAACAGCCCAGCGTCGATTCAAGATAGAATTCGTGAGGCTATCGAGGACATAGGGCAGCCACTTTGCGATTTGGTTATGGAAAATTTCATGAAAAGGATATGGTCCTGTAAGCGTGGTCGTCGTGGCCATTTGGCTGATGTTGTTTTTCATTATTAACGGCATATCTTCCTCTTTATTATGAAATAAACATCCGATCATTTATCTCAAAACATTGCATTTTTCTTTGAATGCCAAAATAACACTTCTTGTTGGAAAACCCTTTAGATGTCAATCAGTCAAGAATTATATGTACTATAAAAAAAATATTTGATTCGGTTTCATTAAAATTAGTTGGCCTCAATCTACACTAAATTGGCCTCAATCACAGAAATTTAATTTTTAATTTCCCATTTACTTCCCTAAATCTGCTTTTGAAGTTTGCACGAGTTTCACAACATTCGTTGAGAATTATTATGCGTGTAGTATTATAATTTTCTAAAGAATATCTAGTTAGTTAAAACCGAACCAACAATAATTTTCGTGAAATGTTTTCCTTAATTTTCCAAGAATATGTTGAAATCTGGGAAAAAGCTCTGTTAGTAAAAGTATCCTGGAAAAATCCTCAGATATTTTAAATGTTTTCAAAAGGACAGCGTTGTCCGCCTACGACAGTTTAAAATTATACCAAAGATAATACGTATATATTTTCTGCCTTTAATATTTGCTGGCAAAATAAGTAGTTCTCGTTCAATCAACATCATCATTAACATAATTTGTCTGTTTGATTAACAAAGTAGGACAGTTTTGCAAATGAATAATTTATTAAACATAATGGGACAATGGTTTCAACGGTTTACTGCCTAGGGACAGGAACTGCAATTCTCTCGTTATCGTTGTGGGAAAATTCTAAAGTCGTAGACACACTGTGTATTTTGTTGTTATGTTTATGGCCTAAAATTAATGTTGGACAATTTGTAATTTGTGTTGTGTACCTATGTATTTTTGTCTTCTGTATATGCATTAAATAAAATATTCTGTTTTATTTTTTCCCCGTTTATTTGCAGAAATTGTTTATTTGGTCAAAGGCTATCCACTTTTGGTGCACACTCCCTTTCGACCTCAGTTGGTGGATATACCTCATGACTACAAAGAAATCAACAATGTTATGCAGAAATGTTGGTCTGAAGATCCGGCAGAGAGACCAGATTTTAATGCTCTGAAATCGATTATCCGAAATATTAACAAGTGAGTAAAAATAGTAAAAGCTTTAATAGGCTTCGAAGGTTATGAAATAATGTGAGGCAAATTTTTATTGGAATAACTTTAAATGACCATAACTCCTTAAATATTTCTTATATTAATACTTCTTATATAGATTATATGATTACGATTTGAAAAAAATTAAAATTCACATAAAACCTTGAATTAATGATATGTTTCGCAGCTTTTCGGACATTTAGGATTATAAAGTTCGCCATTTGTTCCGAGAGTGGCGTTTCATCTTCTGCGATAAAATCCATTAAATAACCTATAAATCCTTAAAATAACGAAATCTTTTGCGCCTTTAGTCTTTGATTTTTTAAGACAATTTATGGATTTTTATCAACTGTTTTTATAGTGACCTTTTTATCCTGTGTTTTCATATGTCCCTAAATTCCATGAAATAAACTTCATTTTATATTCTTTAAACTAAAATATTGAGGATTACACAACGAAAGCATTCTTAGAAATAGAGGGGGCCTTCAGTAACATAAATCCATCCGCAGTAGTTACCGACCTGCATCCCTGGGGATATATAGCAATAGAAGAACCTTCTTATTAAGAGACGCATTTAAGTTAGCTGAACTCAATAGATTTGTCAGAAAAGGAACTCCTGAGGGTGACTTCTGTATCATCCGCAATGGAATCTCTGCATGAACAATATACAGATTAAGGTTATTGCCTGATGAGATGACGTGACAATACCGATTACAAGGAAGTTTGAAAGTACTCTTAGAGACATTCTGCAAGAGAAACCCTTCATTTCACTGTAAAATGGGCTTCCCATTGGAGTGAATCTGACCAAGACAGGATTAGATCATTTTAACACGAGGAGCAGGCAGAAATCTTAGCTATGAGAGAGGTAGCAGAATTTCTGATAAATAATGTTCTGACTGAAGTCGGCTGCTATAAATTCCATGAAAACTGTATTCCTGAACTCAAAAACTGCATTTAACGATCGCAGATCTCTTTGCGAGATGGCTGAACTGTTTAATATGCATCTTATAAGGGTGCCAGACGGACGGCATATCGTGAACTGCAAGGCAGTTTAACTTGCAAGACTATAAACTACCTTACACGCTCCAGGGGAACTGGAATATGTGAGCATGCCTCTACCGACCTGCTACTCTTCTTGAGAGATAGTGCAATTATGGCAACAAATAACATGCAATCACTACTCAGGACCTGTATACTTTCAAAGCAATTAAACTGGTTCAAAGAGAGAGGCTAGAACATAATGCTATTTTTCTTTACGTCCCTGCGGACCTCTAAACATAATGTTAAAATCGAAATCCTTTGCGATCAAAAGATCCACAAAATAAACTTAAAATATTCATAAATCCTTAATTGAACTATATGATTTGTGTTCCGAGCTTTAACAGTTGATAGCGGTCATATTATTGAACTCCAAACACACCAAAGCCCTGTTGTCGCTATCGAGACTGAATATCTTATTTATCGTATCTGTCTTGACGTTTACTGCCTTCCTGGACGGCTTGCAGAGAGACTGAAGTTCTTGCGAAATGACTTTTGCTGATGCTGTGGCAACGAAGCGGAGAAGGATTCGATAGAATACTCTTGGCGTCTTAGTCCACTCTATATATAATGCTGCAGGCTACACTATTCTTACATTTCCTTGCTTTGGGGCGTTACCACCTTCCAACTCTTGGGCTTTTAAAGCTATTAAACTTGTTCAACGGGAGGGGCTAAGACATAATCTTAATTTTCCTGTCGTCCCTGTGGACCTCTTAACATAAACTTAAAATCGAGAGTTGCCATTCATCCTCTGCGATCAAACGATCCACGAAATAAACTTAAAATCTTCATAAATTCGTAATTTTACAATATGCAGTATGTTCCAAAAAGGGACTTTCGAGCTTTGACAGTCGACAGCGGTCATATTGCTGAAGCTATATCTAATTGGCTGTCATTAATCCAGTCTGTTTTGACGGAATAGAGTTCGACAAAACGTTCAAATGATGAAATTGTTTTATTCAAATGGGTGTTCCGTTGGGACAACTTTCCGAGCGCTTGCGATGAGGCCAACAACAAACAAAAGTTTCCAATTTGGGACAATGACAATCCACATGAGAACTTAGAGTATCCAATACATGCAGAAAAATTCAGTTTGGTGTGGATTTTTGACAGGCGGGATGGATTTTTACTAACTGTTTTCGTAGCGATCATTTTATACCGAGTTTTCATAAGTCCAGAAATTCCATGAGATAAACATAAAATCCTCTTAAATCCCAAATAGGTAATCCCAAGTATTTCTGCTATGTTATATATAATTCTTTAGTGAGAACTTCATGGTTCCATGCTCCATTTGTCTTTATGCAACTTAAATCACATTTTTCAATTTGATTTTAATAGTGAAATATGTCTCTAATATAAGTACTTCTCCTTCCTCCTTCCAGAGATAATGAAACCGGTCACATTGTGGACAATCTGCTAAAACGTATGGAACAGTATGCCAACAATCTGGAGGAATTGGTCGAAGAACGTACTCAGGATTATATAGAGGAAAAGAAAAAATGTGAAAAACTACTCTATCAGCTGTTGCCTCAGAGTGTGGCGGCTCAGCTGATTTCCGGTGAACCCGTGGTAGCAGAGACCTTCGATCAAGTCACCATTTATTTCTCCGATATAGTCGGTTTTACGGCTATCTCAGCGGAAAGTACGCCCATGCAAGTGGTGCAATTTCTCAATGATCTCTATACATGTTTCGATTCAATTGTGGAGAATTTCGATGTCTATAAAGTGGAGACTATAGGCGATGCATATATGGTTGTTTCCGGTCTGCCCATACGGAATGGCAATCAACATTCTAGAGAAATAGCCCGTTTAGCTTTAGCTCTTTTGGAGGCTGTGCACAATTTTAAGATACACCACCGACCCAATGATAGATTAAAGCTGAGAATAGGTTTACACACCGGAGCTTGTGTGGCGGGAGTGGTGGGGTTGAAAATGCCGCGCTACTGTTTGTTTGGCGATACTGTTAATACGGCTTCGCGTATGGAATCGAATGGAGAAGCTTTGAAGATTCATATTAGCGAGAAAACTAAATTGGCTTTAGATACTTTTGGCACTTTTATAACCACTAAACGTGGCTATGTGCCCATGAAAGGTAAGGGAGAGATGTTAACCTATTGGCTGGAGGGTGAAGTGCAGAAGGTTGAAACTCCAATTTCACCGCAAAAGCTGATGCTCTCGCGCAGATCTTCTCTGAAGCAGGTGCCCCGGTATGGCCTGCTGCACAAACAAAGCTCTGATGCCATGCCATACCTACCACCTTATCAACTGCAGCAACAATTGGATATGGAAAGGTCGGTAAGCCGGCAAAATTCTCCCAATTTACGGGTGAAACGGAAGATATCCTCTTCATCGCCCAAACTGAATGGTAATGATTTTAAGACTGATGATTTTTATGCGTATCTTCAGACGAATGCCATGAACCACACGATGAAGCTCTCACCCCCGCATAGTGATATTTATAGCAGTCGGTCGCTCAAAGATGACGCCAAGGAGGGAACTGCCTGGGAAATGGCCAATTTCCGTTTACCCCTGTCGGGAACACTGAAACCCCACAATAATGCCAAGCACAGTTACACTCAGCTGTCATCGACGCAATCGAACTCTAATCTATCGGGTTTGTTGCAACCAACCGCTTCTCGTTTGAGAATCAAAAACTCTCCCACCATCTGTAGTCTGATGAATAATAGCGAGACTGCAAGTTTGGGCAGCTCGACGCGCATTAAGTTCAGCGTTAACGAAAGCCCCGAGGAGACCCAAAATTTGGTATCCTCCACCAATGTCTACGAAGATGACGAAGGCGAGGAGGCCGAAGCGCAGGCTGCAAAGGAAAAAAATCCGGAGAATATGGATAAGCCTTTAGCTATAGAAAGGAAGTCAGTGGTAATAGTGCCACCGGCTATGAATGGTGATAATCATTACAACAATCGACATCATCCCATATTGAATCGCTGCGAGTCAGGGGAGAATGGTCATCAGCTGCAAAATCATCTTCAGTCTCCTCAGAATGTTCCACCTCCACCACTACACCCGCCATTAAATTCCATTAACAATTCAAATAGTTGCAGCAATCCGCATAATAATTATGTTAAAGCCAATAATTGTAGAAATGTTAATCAATTCGTAGCAAATAACTCATCGAATAGTCTGGGCGATGACGAGATTCGCAAATCACACAAAATTTCCATACCCGATGAAGGTGGGGGCGGCGGCGTGGGCGTGACAACTGCGAATCGACAGAATCACAAACATCATCAGACAACATCATCGTCGTCAAATAATGCTGTAACTCAACCATTATTGGCTAAAATTAATTCATAGCAATAAATTTGAATGTATTGAATTATGTGAGGGATTATCCCCGCCCAAAAAAAAAAATGTGGCAAGTCTAAGGGGAAATGCAACTCTGCAACCATGGATCTGAGCAATCCTGTAGTTTCTGTCAGTGATAGGATGTTGTATATTGAAGGCTTCGTACACTTTGCAGAATTTTTTTTTTAATTTTGTAAAATTTTCCTCTGTGAAAAGCTTTAGTCGATTTGAAAACATCTAGATTGACAGCTGGAAAAAGCAAAAGAGTGGGCAACACTTAAAATAGCGGTGAAAGTTAGCTCTGAAAATTTATGTTTTCATAAAATACTTTATTTTAACATTTATTGCAAAAAAGTAGTGCTTACCGGAACCTGCAACGGATGCTAGTGATTCATTAAAAAAATGTATTGTGGCTCCGCGTTTTTTCCGACTTTTATCAAATTGGACGAATGTCAGGAAAAAAGCAGCATCACAAAAAGCAAATGTGGTGAGCCTAGCCTTGAATTGCAATTCAGTTATTTTAATTTCAGAACACATCAATAAATATTCCCATTTCAAAAACACTCTTGTTGCGCTACGTTTTTCTGCCATTTATCAAATTGGACTAACGACAGAATGAAACGGCAGCATGCCCAAGCCTAGAACTGGAATTTAGAATTTTTTAATTTTAGAATACATTAATAAAAATTCCGATGTTTTTGAAGTTGTGCCCACCAGTTCTTCTTGTTACAACGTTGCGTTGTTCAGCCATCTGTCAAAATCTTCAGAAAATGCTTACATGAACCACCTTATACAAGGGATGCAGGGTGTCAAAGTAGATCGACGAAAAGCTTTCAGCCATTTCATAAACACTCTTGTAGCGCTACGTTTTTCTGCCATTTATCAAATTGGACAAAAAACACAGCGTCACAAAAAGAAGCCGCGGTCTGTCCAAGCCTTGAATTAGAATTCAGAAATTTTATTTTAAGAATACATCAACAAAAATTCCGATGTTTTTGAGGATATGCCCACCAGAGCTTCTTGTTACAAAGCTGAGTTTTTCAGCCATCTATCAAAATGAAAGAAACCGTTTAAATATGACAAATGGCAGAAAATAACGCAGCGTCACAAAATCTAGCAACGGTGCGCGTAAGCCTTAAATATACATATGTATATTTGAAATAAAAAAATTCTTAAAAATCAGAGTTGCATTTTCCAATAGTGATACTTTAGTGTGTTAAGATTCTATATTTCTATAAAAACCCCAGCCCCTGTTTATTCTTACTTACTTAAAGTAGTTTTCTTAATATTAAAACAAAAAAAGCTATTTATATTTTCCTTAAAGATAAAAATAACTTATTTTTCTAATCATACACTAAAACTAAAATATTAATCATAAAATGTGATTGAAAGTGAAACTTGTTACTAAAAGAATATTAAAATGAACTTTAATAAATAAGAATTTTAAAAAATAAAAATTTTAAAAATTAAATGCTTCTTTTAAAGTATAAGAAAAAATTTCGCCAAAATGTTGTAAATGGATTTTTGGTGAAAAAATATATGTTTGACAAATTTTACATAAAGTAGAATGATTATCAACAAATGTTCCTTGTTATTGATTTTTTGTTTATTTTTATTTTACTTTTTTAATTTTTTCTTTTTACATTATAGAGTGATAACTGCGTGCGTGTGTAATTTTAAATGTTTCCAAATGTATAAATTATGTTTTTTTACAAATTTAATTGTAAATAGTTGTTAATTTTAAGCTTAAATGTTGTTCTTGTATGAAAGAAAACAAAAAATGAGGTGTTAAGTATTAGTAAACGAAAAACAAATCGCACAATAAATTATATATATATATGAAAAAACGTATAAAATGTTTTCTTTGGTTATTAAATGATCATAGACAGTACCAATATGCTGATGACTTGATTTTGTAGCTAGAAAAATATTGAAAATAAACCGTCATGCCCTTGAAAATGTGGGTCTCAAGCCTTGTTTCCTGGTCAAAAAATTAATGCAGACTAATTTATCACAGTAATGTTCGGCACTATTAATCTGATGATAACTAGCTAGAAAAATATTTCAAATAAAGCGAAACCGTCAAGCGTTTAAATGTTGGAAAAATGTGGCTTATCTATAGAGTTTTTTTCAAGTTTCAAGCCTTGTTTCCCGGCCAAAAAATGGTACAGACTAAGAACATCGCTATTAAAATTCAAAGTCCAAAAAAAATATATAGTAATAAAAAAATAATAGTAAAAAAAAAAAAAATTTTCTGAAAAAAGTGTTTAGGCAGATTAATTTATGTTTTGTGCAATTACATGCAATTCTTAATTTATTACAGTAACTTTCGGCACTAGTAATCAGTTTCTTTTGCTTTACTATATGATGACAAAATAAAAAAAACACATTTTTAAAAAATGTACAAAAAAATATTTTGCAAAAAATGGCGCATTGTGTCCTCTTTAAAACAAAGTAAACTTGGCAAAAATCGGTTCAGCCGTTTGAGAGCAATTACAAATGTCGTAAAACACAAAAACTAATTTTTTTAATTTTTTCTAAAATTAAAATGCCCATAAATTTTTTTCAAATTTTTTTTTTTTTAAAAAAAAAGATAGCGGATCTTATTTTACCTATTTGTAACTGCTTATAAACATTTTAGCCAAAAATAAACTACATAGGTATATATTAAATATTCTGATCCATATACAGTATTGGACTAACTTCATACTTAGTTCAATCGTCTAAATCTGAAAAACTCAATTATATTCTAAAAACTTTACCTATTATCAACGAAATTGCATCAGTTTACCAAATAACATTTTGGTAAACAGTCTTCTACAAATCGCCGATAATCTGCTGAACATTCAGCCCGTGTAAATAGGGACTTACATGCAAGAAGAAGCAAAGCCGTCCTTAACAATAAAGGTTGTTCCACAATATCTTAGTAGAAATGCATAGTCCAATATGTTTTGATTTTTTTTGTAAAAAATTGTAAAATTTTAATTTCAAATAATTTTAGCAGCCAAATGTTTATTTTTTGGAAAATTTATGCAATTTCGTAGATAATTGGTACAATTTTTGGAATTTATCATTGATTTTTCAGATTTAGGCGATTGAACAGAAGTAGTCCAATATGTATTATCCGATACTGTATAGGATAATACAGTTATCACCCTATATGTTGGTTTCTTTGAATTGATAAACCGTAATATGCAAAAATAGAGAGGTTGATATATTTTAGCATAACTCGAGAACTTTAGAAATTTTTATTTTGCTATTCGACCTTTTATCTTACGTGTTTTTGTATATGTTTATGTATGGAGAACCATATCGGAATTAGCTCAGAAAAGTTTCAGAGAATCGAAAATTATGTTTCCATCAACTTTTCGTAATAGCATTTTTGGGGAGAGTATGATATCCGAAGCCCCACATATTTAAATAGAGTACCTCAGAATAAGAAGAAAAAATAATGTAAATTTTTAGATAACTCTTTAGTTATCGGACGTTAAAGTTGAAAAAAATAGATTTTTCGCTCAAATGGACTCAAAATCCAAAATTATAACAAACAATCGGGAGAAAATCGAGAAATTTTTTATTTATCGAAAACTTCGATTCCAAAGGCTCTTTGGTGCGCGTGGCCGTTTTTGGACATACCACAAAGAAACTCTTTAACGCTACCGTAGGCTGGTCACGTAGGAACACTTTGGTCCGCGAAGCCGGATTTGTCCCGCGCAGCACGCATGCTTTTCGAAAGTTATTGAAAAATTTTATAAAATTTTATTTAGATTTTTATAGTAGATTTTTTTAAATTTCGATAACATAGTTTGTTATCGATTTCTACTTTTGATAACTACGGTAGTTATCGATTTTTTTATTTTTCTCATATCGAGCTCATTTAAAAAAAACTACGATTTATCGAGGGGCTATCGTACTGTGATATCGAAAAAAATCCTTTTTTTTGCGAAATTTTAAAAAAAAAATTAATTAATAAAAGCGTCATAAAAACATCGAAAAACACACAGTCCTTATATTTTTATTAATTTATTGTAAAGCCTGATCGGCCATGAATAAAATTATCCCATCCCGAAGAAAATCGATTTGAGCGAGTTATCGAAAAAAATTCACACAATGTGTTCTTCCTTTTGTGAGGTGCTCCATCCAAATGTCGAGGGGCTATCGTACTGTGATATCGGAAAAAATCTTATTTCTCTTCAGGTTGCTCTTCGTCCCAAATGCGGCAATTTTGCTTGTTTACATACCCATTGAGTCAGAAATGAGCCTCATCGCTGAACAAAATTTTGCTCGAAAACGTCGGATCTTCTTCGAACTTTTCAAGAGCCCATAGAGCGAAGCGATGTCGCTGGGGAAGGTCGGGCGGCTTCAGTTCTTGCACAAGCTGTATTTTGTATGCTTTCAATTTAAGATCTCGACCTAAAATGCGCCAAGTCGTTCCATACGTCAGTCCGAATTGCTGCGAAAGGCGCCGAATCCGAATCGACTCTCCGCGGTATTCGTCTACACTCTCAGCTACGGCCGCTACATTTTCTTCACTGCGTGCTGGACGTGGTCTATTCGGTCGAATATTATCCACTAATGAATGCTGGGTCTCAAGATGGGTGATGGTGTTGCGAATAGTACGCTCAGTAGGCCGATTATGTTGACCATAAGTTGAGCGAAGTGTACGAAACACATTCCTCACAGAACGTGAATTTTCGTAATAAAGTTGAACGATTTGTAAACGTTGTTGTTGTTGTCTTGGTGCTGCCACAAATTCTAGTAATGTTTAGTCCTGATTCACATGATACAATTTTTTCCTAGCAAGTGTCAACGTTTGACAGAGAGAGAGGCAGAGAGCTCTTTCCGCCTGCTTCTCTGTCCTACAAACTTTGACACTTGCTGGAAAAAAATTGTCTTGTGTGAATCTGGACTTAATAACATTTGACTGTAACCGTCATATGAATTAAGGTTCTTAACGCACCATCTGGTAGCACTAGGGGCCGATTAGTAGCAACAAGTTTTGCTTTACGTCCATCGTATCGTGGAGTTTATCAGTAATCATTTGCCATGTGGCCACGTTACGATACGTTTGTGCCACTAATTCCCGCATTAAGCTCGATGACTTTTGTTTTTGCTTCTGTCAAAACAAAACAAAAACTCTTCCGACACTAAAAACATTGGGTTCGCGTCGAAAAAATAATACCAATGAGTGTAAAATTAAACGAAAAAAGTTAGTGACTATTATGATGCGTGCAAATTATTGTGAAATTCATTAGATATCCATATTGTGAGAAATAATAACAATTAAATAGAGTTCCGTGTGTTTGTAATCCTGCTGGAGAGGAGGAGAGGAGAACTCAATACAAAGGCGGCCCCCAGACCCCAGAGAAGAGCTTCGAATGTTGTAAAGGGTAAAAATTGCATAATTAATTGTTTTATTCATTTTTTAGCTTGTGAGCTTGTCTGTTCGTTTTCTTATTCAGTGGTCGCCGTGATTTCAGAAAATTTGGTGATAAGAAATTTTATTGTTGGTTGAGATAGAAGTTCAAAGTTTTTATTGTGTGATAGTTCGATACAAACATTTCATCTCAGCTGTTGATTTTGCTGTTTGCAGCAGCATTTACATAGAGAGAGACAGATTGACGTAGGTAAATACTTGTAAATATATAATTTAGTCTCCAGCAATAAAGTTCTGGAAGATAAATACCCGCGTGGTTAAATCAGTGAAGAAATATGTATTAAATCTTTTGATCCTCCTTTTGATAGTGATAGCGATGCGTGTGTGGTGCATAAATATAAATGGAAATTAATTAAACATATTATATTGCAAAACCAATTGTTTCCGGGAAAGCGGTCCAAAGACAATTGTCATAAAAGAGCCTTTCGAATTCGTTAGTTCGGCTGTCCGACCTACATAATTGGGGTACACAATTGGACATAACATTAGAAGCAGATAACGAGATAATGCCTGAATTAGATTTGGGCACTTTAGTTCATTTAAGTGATCGCTCTTTTTATTTCAGTTCAATTGAGTGAACTAGTTCGTTCATTTAGTTCAATAGTTCACTTCAGCTCTTTAGCTTAGCTCACCAGCTCATTAATTCAGCAGTGTTTCGTTCAGATCACCAGTTCAAATCAGCCGCTATTAAAGGAATCTTATTGGAACATGAATGGAATGAATTGAATATACAAACGCATTTGTATAGGAAGAATCAGCGTTGCCGTTTTGGTCATTTCCGACCAAATTTGGTCGGACGGCTTTGTAATTTTTATATTTGGTCGGATGGTCGGACCAATTCCATTTTGGTCGGTTTTATCCTAGAATATTTAATTTGTATTATAATACAGAATAATTTGAAGTTTATTTTCAAAGTAAATTACTGAAAGTTAAAGCCATTCACCATTTGGAATACTCTCAAATGTCGATTGTGAATCCCAAATTTTTTGATCGCGGGAAGCAGTATCGATTAAAATTGTAGAAGAATATATTGTAAAAAAAATATTTATTTCAGGTTCGACAAATGTTGTTTGTACTTGTCTAGAATGTCGGCCCTGGGGAAAAAATTGTTGCTTTCACTCCTGTTCTGTATTCCCATATCGGATTTAAACCGAAATTTTGGTTGATAAATCTCACCATAATTGCGGAATTTAATTTATTTGCCGTAAGCCTATACTCGTAGTAAATATTAGATTAATAAGAAACAAAAGCAATTGACAAGTGTTGATGTGTAAAGTGTGGCCAATCCGAAGTCGGGAATATGTTCGTATTTTACTTTTATCAATATTAGAGGGATTTATCAGAGCAATGTTCTTGGGGTTTATATAATTGTAGTGTTGGTGTTGAGAGCATTTGTTGTTGTCAAAATAATGTTGTGTAAGTACAATCTTTTTTTTAAATTGATTGATTATTTAAATGCAGAATTCCATTTAATTTATACACATTTTTTTCTAATTTATAAATTGATTTTTGCCACATTGGGACGAAGATGTGACGAAAAAGACTATATTGAAACATAGGGGGGGCGAAGATGATAATTAAGCCTAAAATTCAAAAAATATAAATAAAACAATGATTTTACTGAAAGAGGATATATTAAGATTTAGCCATATTCATATCATTTAAACGAGAAATTTCAGACATTTTTCCTATTATAACATAAATGCGATCGTAAAATGTTGTGTATATACATTTCAGGCGGGCCACATTTTAACTTGTTTTAAAATACTTTTCAGTATTTTTATATCTTGTTTACATATTTTTTATTTTCTATTATAACGAGCATATTTTTATGTCACTTAATCTGAAAATGTTATCACCAAACTTTACAAGATAGCAACTACTTTAATTTTATAAAATTGGTCGGCTACAAGGAATTTTGGTCGGTTTTACAGAAAATGTTGGTCGGAAAAATCTTTTTGCAGTGGCAACACTGGGAAGAATCCTACATTCATGATGACATAAAAATGGTAACAACACATAACAGCAGAAAAGAGAGAGCGAAATGAGAAGAGAGAACGAAATGACAGGGTTGAACTACTGAGCTGAAATGAACGAGTTGTGTGAACTAGTTCGTACCGTTCAGTAAAGTGACCCGTTCAATTGAACTAGTTCGTTCACGAACTACACAACTCTAGCCTGAATGTCCATACATTTATATATAAAATCATGTGTGCCTAAGTTGTTGGCTTAATAGGTCCATTTATGGGTCATCTGTGTTTTAGATTTATTTTTGCCGGGATAAATTGCGGAGTGGTCGATTTATTCCAGAGTAAATTCGTATTTTCAGAGTAATTTGACAGAAATTTAAAATTTATTTGTTGACTTGCAGGGACTTCTGCTAGGTTCGGGTTTTCGTGGAAATACGTTTAACGACATATAGAGCCATATGTAGCAGCTTGGAGACCCTGAGTTGATAATCATTAAGCCTATTTTTATTAGAGACTCCGTTTCGGCATAAATCGTGTCATAGATTGTTGTTTTCATCCTACTCAATGTTGTTGTTAACATTTGTCTGTTAATTTCCAGGAAGGGAAGTTATTTAATTCCGTTTCCACTCTCCAATAGAAGCGCTGCACTTTTGTTAATAGTCGTCATGGTGTTATGTCTATTTTTAGCTTCCCTGTTGACTTCGGCTGTCAGATGTTGTTTTAGTGGTAGTGCGTCCGCGAGTTATTTTTAGCTGCAGAAACTCGAATTATTAATAAAACATAAACATTCGTCTGTCTGGGTGGTGCTCACGATAACTTTCGAAAGGAGTAATCGATTGACTTTAAATTTTGTACGTGGAAATTCTTTTTTCTATCTCAACCTAAGATCAAAGATGGACCATATCGGTGCACACCTTCGAGTACATCCCCCACATAGAAAGTTTAGTAAACTTTATATCTTCTTTACAACTTAAATGGGTATTTTGTAATTTCCGCTCAGTAATATTTTTTCATCGATATCAACTCCAAAACAATCGAACAAATTTCCAGCAAGTCATGTCTACTAGAAAAATATTTATACCCTCACTTTAGTTAAATGTAACACAAAGTCTTAACACCTATGTTCGTTTTTGGCACAAATCCCTTTCAGGACATATTATGTGGTAATATTTTCTACTATCTCAGTTTAAGTTCTATGATGGGTCATATTTCCACTCTTTTTTGTACATCCGTCATAAAGAGTTACAATTTAGGGAAATATGTATTGACT
Organism: Eudasyphora cyanicolor; assembly: GCA_963930755.1. Classification (NCBI taxonomy): domain Eukaryota; kingdom Metazoa; phylum Arthropoda; class Insecta; order Diptera; family Muscidae; genus Eudasyphora; species Eudasyphora cyanicolor. The sequence continues at coordinate 27,625,835 of OZ005734.1, forward strand.
CTTATAACTTCCGTGATATTCTTCAATTTCACAGCTATTAACATTTTCTCGATCGTTATCAACATTAGAATGGTGTAATGGTGTTCTCTTTGAATGACTTTAATACGAGTACACACAAATCGTTGAAATTTGGAACAGTGCAATATTTCTAAAGGGCATAAGTAGTTTCAAGCCCTTTCTTATACCCGCACATAAATTCGTACGCAGATAATTTACCAAATTTCTGTAGCAATCATCATATAAATGACTTCATTTTCAGTATTGTAGATTACTTTTTACAGTGAATTCTCTGTAGCATCATCTACAAAAACTATCAAATTACATACTAGTTATATTTCACTGAAGGTGAGGATACACTTCAGTTGTTCTAATCGACTAGATTTTCATACTTATTTTATAATAACCTCCATTATTGAATGGGGGGTATACACGTTTTGTCACTCCGTTTGTAACACCTTGAAATATTGATCTCGCCATTAAGTTTTATGCTGCGTTAGATTATGCCGCATAAAACTCGTTATACACAAAAATAGAGATAATTTAGCGAATATACAATAATAGAATATTCTACAATAATATTTTTGAGCCCGTTCTGAAGAAAGTCAAAGCAAAATGTAAATATTTGTAGCTAATTTATCAAATAATATAATAAAATAAAAACACCAAAATTATCAATATAAAACACAAGTATTTTAACTTCTAAACATAGAAAAATATTATTGTAGAATATATATTTGCTAAATATGTGCTAAATATTTGAAAAGTTTGCATTATTTGAATAGTTACAGCTAACTTTTCAAATTATGCGTCGATTTTCTTCAGAATTCGATCATTTGAATGTCTTTTTATTTGCATTTTATAGAAATTTCGTCAAAATTCAATTGTTCTTTGCATTTTTAGAAAAATTTTTCCTCGAAGTTGTGTTTTCTTTGACGTTAGACAGAAAGTAACTGAAACATATCGTCCCCTCAATAAAACAATAGCGTATACGCATATACACTATTATTTTTTATTGCATTATAAGAATCTACGTAATCGATTCTATAGCTGGTAAAAATTTGGTGGAATTCTACTTCCACAAAGTGGGTCAAAAGTTCGTTTGAAAAAATAGTGTATATATTTAATATGGTCTTCGATCCCATTTATCTGTAATTAAAGCACTTTTAGACTATTAGAATATCATCTGGCTGTAGCCTAATTATTTCACCACATATTAAAATGACAAGAAATTGAAAACATCGATTCTCTTCTAAAAAATATATTTATCTTCCAAGAAGTCTAATTTCACAAAAACTTCAAACGTGATTTTCTCGAAACTACAAACAAATTATACACTATTCTTTTATTAAGGGGACGATATGGCCTCAAACCAAAATAAATTCTGATTGAATAAGTAGGAAGAACATTTTGTGGAAATTTTATTTTTTTATATTCGTGTTTGCATTTTTCTAATTTTTATAGAAAACTAGCGGACCCGGCGAACTTCGCCTCGCCCCAATTTAACGCCTTCAGATAAACTCCAGAGTGATAATAAAACACAGATAGTTAAAATTTTAATGCGATTTGTTTAAAAGGAATCGAAATCAGTAGAGACCGATGTGATAAACAACAAACAACGAAGACAGAAGACAGGCAACGTACAGATGACCGTGCGAAAAACAGGGAAATTCGAGATTAATTCCACAGACTTCCTACGATTTGTCTTGAGATTTATTGATTGTCATCGTAAAATCCAATCGTACAGGGAACTGAATCCGCTTGAATTGGAATGAAAGATCAGTTGGAATAATCGGAATTCGTGGGATAAGGACTTCCTCTCCTTTGAATTTTCCCTTGATGATCGTCGCCTGAATCACATTGTCCATCAGTTTCATAATGGACAACCGCGAACTATGCACAATTTCGGATGATTCAGATTCCGCAACATGATTATGATCGATTCCACCTTCAGCTGTAAATTAGCTCCTGGCACATCAAGCGAGTTCGATTTTACTTTGAATAATAAAATTCATGCTATCGACGTCCTTATTCTTCGCTGCTAATATTGCCCGTTCACTAATCTAATCGAGATTTGGAAACACTTTGGTGATGAGTTCCTCGTTCGACGATGTGAACTCGCAAAAATTTGCCGGGAACAATATCAATGCAGTGGAAACATCAACATTAATTTGGCCATTGCCAAGCGCCTACAGTTGTTTCGAGAATTCAAGAGCCGATGAGTCGTTCTGCAACGCGACTCTCATGTTCGTGGTCAATTTCAACTTCTTGACATGCCGCCACAAAGACCACGATTTCAGGCATGCATTAATTTCATCGGCAGTAGATTTCGGGATGACGGGATGCGTTTGACGAAAATCTCCGGAGAGCAATATCATAGACTCACCAAATTGTCTCAAATCACGTCGTAAATCCTTCATCGTTCGGTCAACTGCCTCCAGAGCTCGTTTATGCGCCATCGTGCATTCATCCGAAATTATGATTTTGCAGTGCCCGCAATCCAATAAGATAACCTTACCTCTTATACTCAAACTTATTATCTGAAAAAATTTTCGAACTGATAAATATCGCGTTGAATTTTAATTGATCGTAATGCTTGTACCGTTTGTCGATGTGATACGCGAAATCAGTGTAGCAATACGCAAAACTCGAATGAATTGCAGCAAGAAAAATAGCACATACTCGTACATATGTTTAATAGAAAACTTTTTTGTTTAATAGAAAATTAATAAAAAAAAAAATGGATTAAAAAAGAGAGCAGTAGATAGGAACAGTAGGAATCTCGCAAGAAATAGCAATATTCGATTTTCCCAATTTTCCGACTTTTCCGGAGGGTTTTCCCAAAATTTTCTTTCGTAACAACCTTCTCCAGGAAAATACGAAGAACTGAAAAAAAAAATTGAGCCAAATCGGTCCAGCCGTTCTCAATTGATGAATTACTATACATTTTTCACACCATTTTTATACCCTCACTTTAGTGTGACGAGGGTATATATCATTTGCTACGGAAAAAAGTGTAACACATCGAAGGAGTGACCTAAGACCCCAAGTATGTTCGGAGGAAATCCGTTTTGGGTCATTTTAAGTCGAATGAGCAATGTCCGTCCGTCTGTCTGTCTGTCTGTCTGTCTGTCTGCTGGCTGGTGCGCACGATAACTCTCGAAAGGAGTAACCGATTGACCTCAAATTTGGTATGTGGTAATATTTTTTTCTATCTCCGGCTAAGTTCGAAGATGGGCCATATTGGTCCACTCCTTCTAGTACCTCCCCCACAAAGGGTTAAAATGTTGTGAAATATTGATTCTTTAATAACTGCTATACTACTTATTCGAATCTTTTGAAATTCCACACATAGTATTAGCTTATTAGTCGTTATCAACGCGAGAAAAATGGGCGAAGTCGCCACGTCCCTTTTGGTACCTCCCACACAAATGCACCATTTTGCACCAAAAGTTAACAGCTTATAACATTAATAACAGTGTATAAAAATACTTGAAATTTTGTACAGTATTATGCTTTTATATTGCCTACTGTCCAGGGAAAAATGGGTGTTGTTGTCACGCCCCTTTTGGTACCTCCCACACAAAGGTACCTTTTTGCACCAAAAGTTAACAGCTTATAACATTAAAACCAGTGTATAAAAATACTTGAAATTTTGGTACAGTGTAATGTTTTTATAGTGTCTATAGCCCTGTGAAAAATGGGCGTTATTGCCACGCCCCTTTTTGTACCTCCCACACAAAATGCCCAAATCATACCACAATTTAATGTCTCATAAAGTTTATACCAGCGCACATAAATGCTTATAAGTCGGCACAGTGCAATGAATTTAAAGTATCTAATGTTCAGCAAAAAAAGGTGTATTTAATAAACCCCTTCTGGTACCTCCCACACAAATTGACAGAATAATTCGAGTAATATTCAATATTACATTACTCACAAAGTGAGGGTATACCTTAGTCGGTTTACCCGACTGAAACTTTCTTACTTGTTATATATATAGATTATGTAAAAATTATATTCTTCTTCGAAATTTCATTTTTATAGAAATAAATATTCGTTGAAATTGCATTTTCATCTAAATTAAATTCTTCTAGAAAATTGAAACTTCATTTTTAAAAAAAATCGTTAAAATTAAATTTTATAGAAAATTTCCTTGTAATTGTATTTTATATGAAAATTAAATTTTTCTAGAAAATTCAAATAAAAAAATTTGTGGAAACTAAATTTGTAAAAAAAATATTGAAAAAGCATCTTAGGTAAAATTTACTCGTAATTGTATATTCTACAAAATTGTCTTAAAAAAAAGCAATTTAAAAAAACGACATAATTGTAAAAATTTTATATAAAAACGTAATTTCAAAAAAATTCTTTATAAAAATGCGAGACGAGTTTTATAAAAATCATATATTGACAAATTGTTCGAAAAAAAAGAAATTTCGACAAAAATTTAGGTAAAAATTTGATTTTTCCAAAACATTTTGACAAACGTAAATTTTACCAAATATTTTATAAAAATGCAATAAAAAAAAAACAATTTAAAAAATGACGTAAATGTGAAAATTTTCTATAAAAATAAAATTTTGCAATACGATTTTTTTTAAATCGAATATTGACAAATTATGGAAAAAAAAATAAATTTTGACTAAAATTTAGATAAAAATTAGATTTTTCCGAAACATTATGACAAACGTAATTTTTACCAAATATTTTACAAAAATGCATATTCATTTGCTACAAGCCAAATGTGTGACACATCGAAGGAGTGGCCGAAGACCCTAAGTATGTTCGGCGGATATCCGTTTTGGGTCATTTAAAGTCGAACGAGCATTGTCCGTCCATCCGTCTGTCTGCTGGCTGGTGCGCACGATAACTCTAGAAAGAAGTAACCGATTGACTTTAAATTTGGTATGTGGTAATATTTTCTTCTATCTCCGGCTAAGTTCGAAGATGGGCCATATTGATCCACTCCTTCTAGTACCTACCCCACAAATGTTTAATATTTAGTGAAATATTGATTATTTAATAACTTCTATACTACTTATTTGAATCCTCTGAAATTCTACACATAGTATTAGTTTATTAGTCACTATTACCTCGAAAAAATGGGCGAAGTTGTTAATAGCTTATAACTTTATTACCAGTGCCTACAAAGACTTGAAATTTTGTACAGTGTAATGGTTTAATAGTACCTACAATACAGTGAAAAATGGGCATTATTGCCACGCCCCTTTTGGTACCTCCCACACAAACGGACCATCTTGTACCAAAAGTTAACAGCTTATAACTTTAATACCAATGCATACAAATACTTGAAATTTCGTACAGTGCAATGCTTTTCCTAGAGTCTAGAGAAAAGTGGCCGTTATTGGCACGCCCCTTTTGGTACCCCCCACACAAATGGACCTTTCTGTACCAAAAGTTAACAGCCTTTAACTTTAATACCAGTGCATACAAATACTTGAAATTTCGTACAGTGCAATGCTTTTATAGTACATAGAGTCTAGAGTGGCCACTTTTCTCTATTGGCACGTCCATTTGGTACCCCCCACACAATGGAACAGTACATACTTTAAAGTTATAGAATGCAATTTAAATTGATAATAATTTAAATAAAACAAAAAATAAATAAATTTACTAATTTTTTTTTTGGGACTCAAGGTGAGGGGATTTGTATGTCGGTTTACCCGACTGAACTTTCTTACTTGTTTTTATTTAGTCTTGGTTTTTTTGAGCGCTCCCTCTCTTTTGCCAAAAAGCCTCACGCTTTCCTTCGTCTTCTTTTTGTTTTTTTCTGTATTTTTGCATCTTGGTAAGTTGAATCATGATTTTTCGGCTAAAATCAGTAAGAATCCAGTTAAGAAAGACGAAAACAGTTCAAATGCAAACGCCAAAAGAAAAAGGTAACGGTCGTTACATCTTTAAAAAAATATTTAAAAAATCAAAATTGGCTTCTGATGCTTATTTGGCCTTACAAAATTCTTCTTCTTACTTACCTTCTTATTTTCCGCTACTATAAAATTAAATCGTTTGAATGAAATACGAAAAAAAAACTTTTCTGCTTTTGCGGTAACGGTCGTTACAGTCGGTGAGGTTGTTTTTGAACTCTTAAAAAAACATTAAATTTTAACTTGTCGCCTTTAAAACTGTTGCTATGCATGAAGAAAAATTTTAGCTTTCAGCTTGCTTTTGTTTTGTTCGTAAACCACCGTTAGAACACTGTTTCCAATGGGCTTAAAAAGTGACCTGGAATTCACGGGAAAAAACTCGCACCGTGTGTTAAAGAAAATTAAAGTTAATCTTTCGGAAAATGACAGATACATTTATTTTGTGTAATATTAGCGGAAAAATAAATTAAAAATAATAATTTCATTTTTGAGCTGTAAGGGGTCATCTTCGGTAGAAACACCCAAATATAATTTCAATTCGATTTTCGGTAAAAATGCAATTTCAAACAAAACTTGAAAGAATTCGTTTAAAGTATGAAATTTCGACAACATTTTCAATTAAAATGCATTTAAACTTTTGAAGCAATTTCTATTAAAATGCTTTTTCGACGAAATTTTCTATAAAAATAAATTTTTAAACCTTCGACAAAATTTTTAAAAAAAGCAATTCCAACCAAATTTTCTTATAAAGTAATTTCGACATAATTTTCTATAAAATGCAAAATTCGACAAATCTTATAAAAAAAAATTTCAATAAAAATGCAATCTCAACAAAATTTTTCTGTTAAAGTGAAATTAAAAAAAAAATTAAATTAGATTTCAAACAAATTTTCTGTAAAGGCAATTTCAAAGAAAATTTTCTATAAAAAGTGATTTTTTTACAATATTTTCAGTAAAAATTTAATTGCGTAGAATGCGACTATGTCATACGACGAAATATTCTATGACAATGCTATTTTTACAAAAAATTTTAAAATGCATTCCAAACAAATTTTCTATAAAATAAATTTCAATGAAATTTTCTATAAAAATGCAAATTCGACAGAATTTATGAAGAAAAAAATCAATCATTTGATGGTGCATTTCGACAAAATCTTCTAAAAAATGTTTTTTAATGAAATATTCTATAAAAATACTATTCTGCTAATTGTACGATCGGTGAAATGTTCAACAAATTTTCTAGAAAAATGTAATTTCTACGAAATTTTGTAGAAATATAAATAATTTCAAAGAAATTCGATTACTACTAATAATATTTTTTGCACAGAAGGCTGAACATATTTTCGGAAACCTGGTGGATAGGCCAATATAGTCGGTACAGGCGCTATTAAAGCTATGAGTATTATTTCTTATTGGTTACACTGTCAAAACATTGTAAATAAGTAGTACTTACAATAGAAGACAAATACTTGCGCGAAAAACAATTTGGAATTCTCAATCTGTGATCAGTATTAGTATTTTGTTTTATTTATTTACCTACTTAATGACTCAATGACTCTTCTTGTATTATTCACAATTTCATTAAGCTCCATTAACGCTATCCGACCGCAATAGATGACAAACTCCAGACAAACTGATAACAGTAACTGTCGGTTAGTGCTAACTGAGCATTAACGGAACTGTCTGAAAACGGGAGTTAGTAAGAGACAAATATGTTAAAAATATCCATAAACAGATTTGGCTGTGTAATTTAGTATATTCGACCTGTGTTTTTAATTTTGTATGATATTTATCAAAAAATGAGCTCGAGGTCTATGTTGGTTTTTATGTGCTTTTTTATTATTTTCATTCAATATTTCCTCTTTCTTCGAAAGACATCGCCAGAATGGAAAAATATAACTACGAAAAACCTTAAAAATTATACGTAGAACATGACTCCCTTCGTTGTTGTCTGTTGTCAGTATGACCTCTAGCTCATTTTTGGATAAATAACATACAAAATTTCCATAAACTTGTAATACTTCGATTTAAAATTTGGCTTACAAAATATTTATACAAGTGGACTCGCTCAGTTTATTCTCTCAGAATTCCATATTTGGATTCGACATGAACTTCTACAATCGTTTGATTGCTTAAGAAATAGATTTATGTGCAATTTGTCGAAATTCCACCACAGTGCAAAGTCAGGGATTTTGACAGCAAAAAAAAAAACAAAAATGTTGTAAGTCGACCATTATGTCAATCTTCTTACATGTAATCTGCTTTTTGTTATTTTTTTTATAAAAGTGGAGCCGACTGAACTTAATGCCGGTTACAACTTTTTTTATAGATCTGTGTAGTGTCTATATGTATTTTGCTGACCATATTTATTATCAATTAAATGAATTAATTTATATCACATCAGAAAAAAGATAACAAGTGCTAACAAGCCAACACTACATTAATGATTACACAAAACAAAAAATTATAATCACGACACGGTAAAATGGAATTATGAATCATTTTGTGTATGCATATTTTTAACTTGTTATTTTGTTTAATTTATCATTATTTGTACTTTCCAGCTGGATAAGTGGCAACAAGTCTACCCAATCATGTTGTACTGTCCGCCAAATGTTACACTCTCTCAAATCTGGATTGATCATGGCATCTCTCACTGTTTCATGGACACAGTGGGATCGGCCGTCTGTGGGGGTTTTGTGATTATATTTGGACTGATACAGTTGTTAATGTATCGTAAATATGCAACACGTATTACCGATCCCACATTGATCTCCCGATCACGTTTATACGGTCTTCAATTGTTTTTGCTGATATTCTTTCCTATGCTACAGTTGGTGAGATTTGTCCTTAATGCTCGTATCTATGAGGGCAGTGCAGTTTATGGTTATATGGTAAGTTAGACTAATTGTTCGTTTTAAATTTTAATTTTTTATCGTTTCCTTTTTTTTTCCAGATTCTTGCAACATGTTTTGTATGTGTTGCCTATCCATTGTCCATCTGTTTGGTGATTAAAGAAAGGCTATATCAATTGCCTTCGGTACCCACTCGAGGTCATGGTTTAGTTTTGCTACTCTTCTGGACTTTGGCTTTCATCAATGAATCTTTGGCTTTCATAAATCTGCGACATGAGGACTGGTGGTTTAATCTTAAAACGTAAGCTCCACTTGTCATTCTTTGCAAAACGCACAATGGACAATTCCTACTTTGATTTTATTATAATTATTTTCATTGCAGCAACAAAGATAAAATCGAAATGGGTTTATTTGTTACCCGCTATGTCACCTCATTGTTAATCTTTGTTTTGGGTTTGAAAGCTCCTGGCATTACATATCCCTTCAATGCCCATCAACGTTTAGATGAAGAGTCACAGCAATCTGAGGCAAATCTCAACACCGGTTCAGCTTTCCAAAATGCCTTCAAGAAGTTGCGTAAATTATTCCCTTATCTATGGCCTAAGAAGGACCTTGTGTTACAAATTACCGTCTTATTTTGCCTTCTGCTCTTGGCTGCAGGGCGTGTTGTTAAATTGTATTTGCCTATATACCGTAAAAATTTGGGTAGGTTTTTCATACAACTTTTTAAAATAGTAGAAATTTGTTTAAACATATCTTAATCTTTTCATTTTTCAGTGGACAGTTTAACCATTGAACCCATTGTATTTCGCTGGGATTTTGTTTTAATCTATGTGGCTCTGTCATTTCTTCAGGGTGGCGGTGCCGGAACCATGGGTTTATTCAATAATCTTCGTTCCTTCCTGTGGATTAGAGTGCAGCAGTATACCACGCGGGAAATCGAAGTAGATCTGTTCCATCATTTACATCACCTCTCATTGCGTTGGCATTTGCAACGCAAAACGGGTGAAGTTCTACGCGTTATGGATCGTGGCACAGATTCAATAAACAATCTCCTGAATTACATCATTTTCTCAATAACGCCCACAATTGTCGATTTGATTGTGGCTGTGTGTTACTTCATCTACGCGTTCAACTGGTGGTTTGGCTTGATTGTATTCCTCACCATGTTTTTGTATATATGTAAGTAGAAACTCTGCACCACCACAATATTAGTGACATAGGTCATGATTAGTAGAACAATATTAATAGCCTCGCTTTAGTAAATTGAAGCACATGGAAGGAGTGATATTACGTGGAGAAAACGTAATACATGTCTAGATTGCATTTGAAGCGGGATGGTGAAAATATGTGTCATTATGTTCAAAACGCAATACAAGCTATAGAAGCGGTATTTTACGTCTAATCATTACGATATTTGGCCGATTTAAAATTCGAAGAGAAATCGATTCAGAACTAGGCGTTATAGAAACGTAATTCTAGGACATAACCTCACATCGCCTTAAATCAAAAAAGTGGTCTAATCTCTCTAATCTCAAAATGGAAGAATAACAAGTAAGAAAGTTTCAGTCGGGTAAACCGACTAAGGTATACCCACACTTTGTGAGTAATGTAATATTGAATATTACACAAATTATTCTGTCAATTTTTTGGGTTTAAGAAATACACCTATATTTCGCTGAACAGTAGATACTTTAAATACATTGCACTATGCCGAATTGTAACCGTTTATATGGACTGGTATATTAACGTTGAGATATTAAATTGTGGTATAATTTGGCCATTTTGTGTGGGAGGTACAAAAAGGGGCGTGGTGATAACGCTCATTTTTCACTGGACTATAGGCATTATAAAAGCATTACACTGTACAAAATTTCAAGTAATTATATACACTGATATTAATGTTATTAACTGTTAACTTTTGGTGCAAAATGGTACCTTTGTGGGAGAGGTACCAAAAGGGGCGTGACAATAACGCCTATTTTTCAATGGACTGTAGGTACTATAAAAACATTACGCTGTACTAAATTTCAATTATTTTTATACACTGGTATTAATTTTATAAGCTGTTAACTTTTGGTGCAAAATGGTGCATTTGTGTGGGAGGTACCAAAAGGGGCGCGACAATAACGCCCATTTTTCACTGGACTGTAGGCACTATAAAAGCATTACACTGTACACAATTTCAAGTATTTCTAAACACTGGTATTAATGTTATAAGCTTTTAACTTTTAGTGCAAAATGGTGCATTTGTGTAGGAGGTTCAAAAAGGGGAGTGGCAATTTCGCCCATTTTCCTCGAGTTGATAGCGACTAACAAACTAATACTATGTGTGGAATTTCAGAAGATTCGAATACGTATAATAGCAGTTATTAAAGAATCAATATTTCACAACATTTTAACCCTTTGTGGGGGAGGTACCAGAAGGAGTGGACCAATATGGCCCATCTTCGAACTTAGCCGGAGATAGAAAAATATATTACCACATACGAAATTTGAAGTCAATCGGTTACTCCTTTCGAGAGTTATCGTGCGCACCAGCCAGCAGACAGACAGACACACAGACAGACGGACGGACATTGCTCATTCGACTTAAAATGACCCAAAACGGATTTCCTCCGAACATACTTGGGGTCTTAGGTCACTCCTTCGATGTGTTACACTTTTTTCCGTAGCAAATGATATATACCCTCGTCACACTAAAGTGAGGGTATAAAAAGCGCCAAAAGTACCCAACAAGAAAAATACAACTGTTAGAGAATTGGGAGAGCATTTGCACTGTCGTCAGGCGGTAAGATAAAGCTGTTTGAAATCATCAAAATTACTAAGTTTCTCATTCCTTTAAATATTGAGCAGAGACCCTATAAGTATATAGATTCGTAAAATTCGAAGACGATGTAGGCATTCCTGTTGAAATCACGCTAAAGTTCGTAAAAAAATCAAATATGCTTATTTAAGCCATAAAAACAAATTTTCCACAGAATGCTTGCATTTTTACAGATCAGAGAGATCATCTCCCACAGAGGTCGCATTTAAATATATTTATTTAAAACATATATGCCATATTTATATACTCACTTTAGTGAAGGAGGATATATCGATACCTCCAGGTAGATTTTCAGGAGAAAGCATACTTTGGAATGAAGATATCGATATATGATTTGCAACGGCATTTAACACATTTAAGGAGTGGCCCAAGACATGGCCTAAATATGTTCGGAGCAAATACGCTTTTAGGAATTTTAAGGCATTTGAACAATGTCCGTCCGCATATCTGGCTGGTGCGCACGATAACTCTCGAAAGGTGTTACCGATTGACCGATGTACCGATGTAATAATATTTTTTCAGCCCAGGCTATATTGGAAGATAAGTCAGATTGTCATATTGGCCCACTCCTTCTAGTACGCGATCCCAAATTTAGCCGACCTAACAAAGATCGACACTTTTTCCAGCAATTTTCAATAGCTTCGATACCCTGTTGCTTAGACTAATTAATTTGGAATTTCAATGTAATTGGCCAATGGGCTTTGAAATTACAAATTAATAAATGAAATGAAATCCCATTGGCCATTTTTAACAAATTTGCATTATACAGCAATTGAGTAGACTACCGAATTTAAATAATCATGTATTTAAAACTTAAAATTAAGAATGATTTGTTCCCTAGTTACTAATAGTTGAGTAAAGAGTTCCCAGCAAAATAAAAGCACCAATCATAGATTTGATCTGAGATTTAGGATACAGATCCTAATAGATTAAATATAAGACAAAGCAGGCTTGCCAAAAAAAACAAAGCACAAATACAATTGTGATGATATTTTGTAAAAAATTGCGTCAACGTTTTCTGTAGGATCGCTATTTTAATAACAACTATTAAAATTAAATATGTAATATGACTTTCTTCTGAAATATGTACGACTTCTGGAAACGTAATTTTTTAGGAAATTTTTGAAAAAAAAATTCTATGAAAATATTATTTCGGCGAAGTTTTCTACAAAATTAAAATTTTGATGACATTTTCGAGAAAATTAAAATTTTTATAAAATTTTGATGAAATCTTGTAGAAAATTTCGACGAAATTGAATTTTTTCGAAAATATATTTCAAATTGCAATAATGTGCCGAAAACTCATTTCAATAGAAATTGTTCGACAACATTTAATGTTGACGAAATTTTTGACAAAATTTACATTTTAATGAATTGTAGACAATTGCGTCATTATTTTTTGTAAAGGGTGGGCCATTTAAAATTTTAAATTTAAACTACCGATTACTTCGACATGTAATTTGGGTCCTTTGGCTTTTTTTTATTGTGGGGAGTCATTAAGGATAAATGTTTCGAAAAGCATCCAGGGACAATTGAAGCGTTGGAAAATGAAATCGTAGTTTTCATTGAAGAGATTCGACCCGAAACAATCGAAAATGTATAGAAATATTGGGTTGTAAGGATGAGGTGCTGTCGAGACAGTCGTGGTAGTCATGTGAATGATATTGTATTCCATTATTAAATAACAAAATTCAACCTTCGCAATAAAACCAGAAATTTGAAAAAATTATCAGTTCGTTTAAATGGCCAACCCTTACCGGAGTCCAAACCAAAAATTCTGAATTGCCGAGCCAGTCGTGGTAGTCATCTGAATGATATTGTGTTCATTCATTCATTTATTTCATTTATTTATACGATGTAATGCACAAGCCAACAAGGCCAATTTGACAGCATTACCGAATGCAACTGCGTTTAAAAAGTTTTACAATATAAACATATAACATAGCCATTAATAAAATACATATTAAGATTTTACTTAAAACTATTTTTAACTTTAAATTTAATAACATTTATATAAAAAATCCTATAAAACACTAATGCAACTTAAGGCCCCCAGCCAAAAAGGGATTTAACTAAAAATGCACATTAAAACAATTGACACGCCTAAAGGCAAAGCAAAGAATAGACTTAGTTACATATAGAAACACTACTCCTGAATATACATATATATGTACTGCATCATAAACATTGTCATATATACGTACGTATAATTAATTGTCAGAGCAAACAATTTATGATTGATGTAGAGCGAACTCCAAGTACTTCCCCTCAAACACATGTTCAGGGAATGAAAAAACACGCAAGTAAACAGGAAGCCTGTTCCAGATTCGTGCAACACGGACAAGATATGATCGATCAAAGATAGAATGTGAAAAACGAGGTAGAAGGATCTGAGGGTTACGTATCGATCTAGAAAAAATAAATTTCTCGCGAAGAGAAACAAGTGATCCAGTACGTATAGTTCTATAGAAGTAAAGCAAAATTCGCTGCTTTACAAGTAATTTAAACGGGACACCTAAAAATTGAATAGCATGTTCCGAAATGTGATCACGCCTATTTAAAGAATATACAAAGCGGACTACCATGTTGAACAGCTTCTCAATTCTACTCAAGTTTTCATCCGTTGTGCCTGATACAACTTCAATGCAATAACAGATTACAGACATCAATAACGCAAATGCGAGCCTCCGTCTTACAAAATGAGGAAAATATAGATGCGTACAATACAATTTGCGCAAGGTAGAAATAACTTTAGGAAATAGCGAGTCAATATGACTGGAAAAATCGAGTTTATAATCAAGAATAACTCCTAAGCATTTCATCTCATCAACGAACTCAATTGTACTATCATTTATACACACATTAAGAGTGTGATCTACTCGACGCAAATGACCAAACAACATTGATTTAGTTTTAGATACATTGATGGTGAAATTGTTATTCTGCAGCCACCAACTCACTGCACGCATTGTAGAATTAATATTATTTTCCAATTGTACCTTAGTGGTGCCTCGGAAGAAAAGATGTATATCATCAGCGTATATGTATGGAACGCATATATCAAAATTAATACAATCTACTATGTCATTAAGGTATAAAATGAAAAGAAGAGGTCCCAGAACAGACCCCTGGGGAACTCCGCTGCTAACATTACGCACGTCGGAAATATTTTCATTGAAGCACACATATTGAGAACGACCACAGATATAGGAATGCATTAATTTACAAGCAGTAGTACTAAATAGGAAATTATTTTTCAATTTATTAATTAGTCTCACGTAATCTACTCTATCGAAGGCTTTGGACAAATCCAAAGCCACAAGGGCACCAGTATCACCAGCATCAACTACTTCCCTTATAGTGTCAGTCATATCAAGTAAGAGTGACGTAGTACTGAGACCTTGTCTAAATCCGTATTGAGAAGTATTCAACATTCTACAATCCTCGATGAAATAAAGAACCTGCTCTTTAATTAGATGCTCAGCAACCTTAGAAAGACAAGGTAAAATACTTATTGGTCTCATGCCATCAATAGTGTATGAACCCTTGACCTTTGGAATAGGGACAACACGTGCGATTTTCCAAGCAGATGGAAAAACGGAAGTAGTAAATATTGTATTGAAAAAGTGAAGCAAATAGCGCGATATATATGGAAAAATCAACTTCAAAAATTTGATGGGTATCCCATCAACCCCAACCGCCTTAATGACAAAGTTCAACCATTCTAATAAAACCAGAAATTTGAAAAAATTATCAGTACTTATTTTAGCCAATTCAAATGTAAAATTTTAAATGTTCTATTAAAATGAGGTTTTTACACAATTTCGTCGAAATTTTTTAAAAAATGCAATTTCGACAAAATATTAACAAAATTAAAATTTTGTTGAAATTTTCGACAAAATTAAAATTTTTGAAGGAATTTTCTAGAAGAGTGCGACCGACCACCTTTTCTGTAGAATCGCTATTTTTAAATGTGATTTTGAGTAATTTTACTACATAAAATGCAATTAATTTTTTAATTTAATTTTTATAAAATAATAATTTTTTACCAAATTCTAATTTTGAAAAAAAAAAAAATACAAATTTTATGTAATTTTCGAGAGAAAAAATTAAACAAAATATATATATTTCGTAGAAATGGCATTTGTATAAAATCGGACAAAATGACTGTAAACTAACCTTATGTGAAAAGCAATTCATGTGATTCTTTTTTGTATATATAAACTAGTTTCATTATTAAAATTAATTCATGTACGTGTATTCTAAATTCTGTTTGTTATAGTGGCCACCATTTTGGTTACCGAATGGCGCACTCAATTCCAAAGACGTATGAATCAAGCCGACAATGAACAACGTGCTCGCAGTGTGGATTCTCTGCTAAATTTTGAGACAGTTAAATATTACGGAGCTGAACAATACGAAGTTAATGCCTATCGTGATGCTATCAAAAAATATCAGGTAAATTTGGTATTAAGTTAAATATTGCATTTCATATATTTATACAATATTTGGCCTTATTTTCTATGATGTTATACAAAAAATTGTACGCTTCTTAGACTAAACATGAACTCTATTTCATTTCGCTTTTTATCAACCACCCAAATTTTTCGCATAAAACCTTAAAACAGAAAATTGATTTGTTTAGTCCAGATTCACACTCAGTAATTTTTTGCAAGCAACAGTCAAAGTTTGTTGGAGAGAGAGGCAGGCGGAAAGAGCTCCCTGCCTCTCTCTCCTACAAACTTTTACAGTTGCTTGCAAAAAATTGCCGAGTGTGAATCTGGACTTATTTTTCTACTATCCATCCATATAATACCAAACAAACTACTGAGTTTTTTAAATAATCCGTCTCTATAAAACAAATTCGTTTAAGCCGAAGGAATCATCCGAAATTACTCACTTATATTTCGAGTCATGGAGGACACCGAAGTCAATTTATCTATCACATGACAGGTAAACTCTGATGGATTACATAGAACATTAGATGTCTGCTTTATAAAACGCAAGATTTATTTGAGTGATATTGGATTATTCATTCATTTCAGTTGAATTTGTTTTATAGAAACGGGGTTTAAAATCCCAGTTTATTTATTTATTTATTCCATTCAGATATACTAAAGCCTATAAGACCAGCAAATGCATTACATATTCGAATTCCATTAATTTTTCCATGAACTTTTCTTCGTTTTTTAGTTATATTAATTCTTGAACTCCCTCCTCCTCATCTTTCATTGCAGAAAGAAGAATTTCTCTCCTTGTTGACATTGAATATTCTCAACACTTCCCAAAATATAATCCTCTGCCTGGGTCTTCTATGTGGTTCTATGCTGTGTGTTTATCTGGTGGTACAACATCAAACCCTCACTGTGGGTGACTTTGTTCTCTTCTCCACCTATCTAATGGATTTGTATATGCCTTTGAATTGGTTCGGTACTTATTATAGGGCTATACAAAAGAACTTCGTTGATATGGAGAATATGTTTGATTTGCTCAAGGAAGAGGAAGAGGTGGTGGATGCTCCAGGAAGCTCTCCTTTGCTGACTGCTGGTGGCGGTATTGAATTCTCGAATGTTAGTTTTGGTTATACGCCCGAGAAGATTGTCTTGCGTAATGTTTCGTTTAGTGTCCCGTCGGGTAAAACGGTGGCCATTGTGGGTCCTTCGGGTGCGGGTAAGAGTACCATTGTACGTTTACTTTTCCGTTTCTATGATGTGCAGTCGGGTTCCATTATGATCGATGGACAAAATATTAAACTGGTGACACAGCAAAGTTTGAGACAGGCGATAGGCGTGGTGCCCCAGGACACGGTATTGTTTAATAATACCATCTACTATAACATCGAATATGGTAAAATTGGTTCGTCACCCGATGAAGTGTATGAAGCGGCGCATATGGCCGATATTCATGATCGCATTCTAGGCTTCCCTGACGCTTACGAGACTAAAGTGGGAGAGCGCGGTTTACGTTTGAGTGGAGGTGAGAAACAACGTGTAGCCATTGCTAGGACGTTGCTTAAAGCTCCTGTTCTGGTTCTATTGGATGAGGCTACATCCGCACTGGATACCCACACGGAAAGGAATATACAAGCAGCCCTGCATAAGGTGTGTTCCAACAGAACAACTATCATAATCGCCCATAGACTCTCCACCATAATTCATGCCGATGAGATTTTGGTGCTTAAAGATGGCAGTGTTGCTGAACGAGGTCGTCACGAGGAGTTGCTATTACGTGATGATGGCATATATGCAGATATGTGGCAACAACAACTAAAAAATCTGGATGCACCCTCCACTTCCTCTGAGATATCTGGTGGCAGCAAGATTACAACTGACAAACCTCCCGCTGCTGGTGCTGGTGGGGGTCCAACTGCTGCTACCGGGAGTGCCTACTTGAGGGCTGGCCATGCTCATGGTGGTGCTCAGTAATTCTAACTAAGACTTGGTTAATTCTTATTATGTTTTCTGTTCAAAACGTGAAATGGTTTCAAATCGCACTCCCTTTTTTTATATAAAATTGGTAAAATTTTGTCGTGGATATCGGATGAAGGAAACTATAGTTTAAAAAATTTTAGTATATTTTGTTGCTGTAATTATAAATAATAAAATATACGATACGCAAAGTAAAATTAATTAGTAAACAATTAACGGAACATATTTCTATTGTTAAGATTTTTTAGCTTAATTTTAAAAAACCCATGTAAATGTTAGAAAAAAAAAGCAAAACGAAAAGATGAACAAAAACTAGCATTAGTTTTTGTAAGAATAAATAAAATAAAACAGACACAAAAATATATATTTATCTTGTTTCAATAATTTCAGTCCATTGATTATAACTTTTGGTCTCATCTTCAACTTTGTATGGGCCACACACAGAAATATCTCGTTACTTTAAATTGTTTTATTGGCATAAAAGTTGTCTATAGTTCTTTTATGCGGATTACCAGTACATTGAATTAAAACTAAACTAAACCGGTGATGATAATCTTTGCATCTTCCTTATGCATCATCCTCTTCCTATTTGTTTTTTTTTTCATTCTTTTTCTTGTTCAGTGTTCACTTATCATTCGATTTTCCGCGCCATACTGGCTGACTGCAAAATTTAAATGGAGTTTTTTTTTATTTATTTTGAATCTGTAGACTTTAGTGCATAGTGCAAATTTATAAGATTCATCATTATGCAAGTACTTACATACATGGACTAGAGGAGGGGTCGGTATGTTAATTTTGTGTTCATCTCATTAATTAAAAAAAAATATTACATTCTGATTGAAGGCAAATATAAATATATATGTAACGGGTTTTCCAATAGGTATGATATGATTTTGAAGTGACGTTTCGGCCATTTGTAATATGTCATGATCTGTCATTTTGTTTTTCATTGTATTCAGTAGTGTTTACAATTGCATCATGGAGAGATATAAACAAGAACAACGTTTGCAAATCATTCAGTTTTATTATCAAAATAATCGTTCTCTAATTTCAACTTTTCGTGCGCTAAGTCCATTTTTTAAAATCCAAAAAAAACACTTTCCAGTTGACCTACGACCTTGACACCCATGAGCAATATTAGAGCTATCTGACCGATTCCCGATCCGACGTACCGTTAAGGAGCTAGAGCAAAAATAAACTTGCCGTTCACATTTGAAAATGATGCTAAGTTCATTTTTTTTTAATCCAAAAAAACAGTCCAGTCGACCTACGACCTTGACACCCAAGAGCAATATTTTAGCCTTCGTTAAGAGCTATCTTTTTGCCTACGTGCCACACAGCAAATGAAATAATTGAATTGTTGCGAGAAAAGTTTGGAGATTCGATTATTTCAAGAAATGTTTCTTTCTTGTGGGGTTATTAGAAGTCATTGGTCTTTCGAAATAAACCAGACTCTCTTCAAGCTTTACAAGTCAATATTGAACGTGGCATTCATGACATACGACTTGATTTAGTGGAAAAAGTGCTCGAAAATTGGGTTCGTCGAATATGTTCCTGCAGACGTGGAGGAATTCGCATTTGCATGTGCGAATGCGAATTATTCGCACCATTTTTAACGTTCGCATTCGCAAAAACCATCTTTGGAATATTCGCTTTAATCATATATCATCTCAACCGCTTCACACATTTGGAAGATATTAATATGTTTGTCCTTGTGGCAACAGGAGGTCAAAATATAGAAAACATCCTTAATACTTGAATATCCTGGAAAAGTATAAATTCTGGTCCTTAATTTTGTTGGTACTAAAGTGTCAAACTATTATTCGCTTTCGCAAAAATTCATATTTCACTATTCGCTTGGGAAAGGGAATGCTAATGCGAGCATTCGCTTTCCCAAAAATGCATAATTCACTATTCACTTTCGCATTCGCAAGAAACATATTTCAATATTCGCTTTCGCTAAAGTCACTTTCGTTACATACCTAATCTCAACCATATCAAAAGTTATGTACAAAACATAACCATACAAATTTAAAACTGTTATAAAACCTTGATCGCGTCTCCTGAAAAACTAACTGTTGCGACTTAACATACTTTAGAATGGATGTATCGATATTCAAATATAAAATATATTCCTATTAATTAAAATAATTTTTATTGTAAATGGACAACCTAAAGGTACCTTCCGATTTTCCAATTCATACAGTACATAATATCTTATACAAATTGCCATATCAATTCATGTTCATGAACCTCATGTATGTAGTTAATTTCGTTTTGACTTCTTGATGCTCAAGAGAGTAAATGGTTTAACCGATTTGACTGAAATGTATTACTTCACATTTTATTTTGTCCAATGTCACTCCTAGCAAAAATAGGCTATCTAGGATTACGTTGTGGAATAATTCCCCTAATCCAGACTTTTTAAACCTCCAACAATTGCTAGGTTTTATGTAGCCCCTACATAAAATAAGTCGAACCAGGTAGTTTTTCAGGAGAGCGATTAAAGTTTGTAAGATTTTATCTATTCTGAATTTCAGTTGTAAAATTTTTCTTTGTTAGAAATTGTTTTCAATCCAATTTTTTCATCTTACAGCTGGAAATGCCATAGAATTTTTACACATTTCGTTATGCATCTGAGTTGTAACATTATATGGACGTTTGGCATTTCGAGGTTCCCTACTTTTTAAAGAAAAAAAACACAGAAAATTCCAATTGAATGGGGAATGTTTATTATCATTTGAAAGAACATTCTTTGGCATTTATTTTTTGAAGATTATGTCTATCAAATGGTGGCCGCGGCTACGTCTCAGATGGTCCATCCGTTGAGTCCAATTTTGGATGACTCGTTCGAGCATTTCGACTGGTAACTGGCGAATGACACGCGGAAACGTTGTTCAGGCGTAAGTCTTTCCATGATGAAATGCCAAACAATACTTAACAAAAATAACATGACAGCATGACACGACTCACACGTGTTCTGTCAAAAAAAGGCAATTGAAAAAAGTATCTCTACTTGGATCAACCGTTATAACGTTACACTAATTAATCTGTCAATTTGTTGTCAAAACGTTGTAAACGTTGTTCAGGCGTAAGTCTTTCCATTATGAAATGCCAAACAATACTTAACAAAAATAACGTGACAGCATGACACGACTCACACGTGATCTGTCAAAAAAGTCTATTGGATCACCCTATATATACGAGTTCATATACCCACACTGACTACACTATCCTCGTTAAGTGCATCATCACCATCCATCCATCCATCAACACCAAAGTATTATCATAGTCTTGTAAGTACGCATCGTCGTTGTTGTCATCGTCGTCGTCTATTCATGGATGTGGATGTGTTCTTTTATTACTTAATCTTCAATGAACTTGAAGCTGATAATGAATTAATTGTAAAATCACCAACAACACACAGTGGGGGAATTTCGAAATAATGTATATAGATCGATTGTTTCTTAACCAAACAACCAATTGCAATAAAATTTGCTGCGTTTATTGAAAATTTTTCGGAGAGCTTGAGCTTTAAATGCGAAAATATGGTATACTACAGACAATTCATCAAGTCAACATTGAAGGGAAACGCACCAGAGGCAGAAACGAGATGTCCTGGCTTCAAAATATGCGACAATGAAAAGAAATTCCCGAATGCAGAGAATCTTATAAGTGTTGCAAGAAATAGAGACTTTTTTTATTTTGTAAACAATTTATAAAAGCGCAATTTAATGTGTTGGAGCAGGCTTTGACAAAATTGCTCTTTCGACAATTTGGAAAATATATTTTTAATTTTTCAGTTTTTGTTTAGACGTCTACGAGTTTTGTTGGTTTTTCAAATAAACATAATTTTATAACATCTCGTTATTTTTCTTTCTGTTATCGAATTACAACAATTGGCGACGAGGATTTTTAAGAATACTGATTCAACAGTAAGAAGCTGCAAGTCGTCAACAGCAACTTCTCGAACTTCCTTCAATGAAACTTGATGCAAACGTCAGCACATCATCAAATGCGTTGCAATCACAATAGCACGAAGCATTGATGGATATTATATCCAGAAATATACAGAAATTCCACTCCGATCCTGATGATAACTTGACATTTTCAACTTGGTATGACCGATTTGAGGAACATTTTGCAGAGGATGCCAAATCTCTGGACGACAGTTCGAAAGTCCACTTGTTGCTCAGAAAAGTGAGGCAAAAGGACTATACAAAGTATGCGGATTGCATTCTACCAAGGAAACCGAAAGATTTTAATTTTGAACAGACGGTGGAACAACTTTCAAACATATTTGGCAGAAAAGAATCGCTATTTAGCATTCGTTACAAATGTATCAACACGGAGAAAAACGATTTGGAAGATTTTGCTAGCTATGCAGCCAGAGTAAATAAACAATGTGAATTTTTCGTCCATGGACAAATGAACTGCGATGAACTCAAATGCCTAATTTTTATTATGGGTCTAAAAAGCACTAAAGAAGCAGAAATATGTTCGAAGTTAATATCACTTTTGGATAACACATCAGCGAACATTACCCTTGAAACTTTGCTATCAGAAGCCCAACGGTACAAATCACTCAAGGAAGACGTAAAATTGATAGAACGACAAACACCTGCAAGAAATATATATTCAACGGATGCATCGGTTCAGAAGGTAAAGTATAATCAATCACCGCATACAGAAAACATTGAGAAACCATCTCCGCGAAGACCGTGATGCCAATGTGGTTCCATGCATTATGTAAAAAATTGTTCCTATTATAGCCATAAATGCAAGGTTTGCAACAGAATCGGACATAAAGACGGATATTGTGCCTGCGTTAACCAAAGCGATAGTAGAGTAAATCAAGTATTACCTGATAATTTACCACAAGAAAATCAACATGTTTCGCAAGTTACTTCTATAAATTTAAATACAGCTGTCAATCAATTGCAACATGCAACGTTCTGCAAGAAAGTTCATTACAATAAATATTGGCGACAACTCACTTGAACTTCAATTTGACACTGCTTCGGATATTACAATAATATCCGAACAAAACTGGAAGATATTGAATTGCCCAAGGCTGTCTCAATGTAATAGGAAAGCGTTGGATGCTTCTAATAATTATATCCAACTAATAGGAGAGTTTAATGCAGCAATAAATCACGGAGATAAAACTATATACTCGACAGTATATGTGGCAAAGTCTAAAATATTGAACCTATTTGGTATTGGTATTCGGGTTCTGGGAAAACCCGCTAAATTCCATTTCTTTTAACATTTCAAGGACTGGGAAAACACCTACCACATCAACATTTAGTTCTTGGCCAAAAGTAGAATTAGTATTAGAGAGACTTCATATATATATCGCTGGCCCCATTAGAGGCCAAAACTATTTTGTGATGGTAGATGCGTTTTCCAAATGGACAGAGATAATTCAAATGTCATCTATATCATCGAAGACAATCACTATTCAATTGGAATAATTTTGCGGGAGATACGGTTGTCCGAAAACGATTGTATCTGACAACAGGACACAATTCACGAGTGCAGAGTTTAAATTGTTTTGTCAAAATCATGGAATTAACCATATAACTACCCCGCTACATCACCCTCAATCAAGCGGCCATGCAGAAAACTTTATTAACACCTTTAAAAAATCTTTACAGAAATCTCATGAGGATTCTAAAAACGACAAAAATAACTTATTACATTTTCTTGTTGCATATCGTTCCACACCAAATCAGCATATTCCTGAAAATAAAACACCGGCTGACTGGTTCATTGTCAGAGATTTAAGATCGCGTCTAGATTTGTTGCGGATGGATAAGAAAAAGGACAATGAAATGGAACGTGACTTCAACACAAAACATGGAGCGAGAGAAAGAACATTTCAAGGAGATGATCTGGTTTATGCCCGTATGCTCCATAACGGGAAGTACAGATGGTTCGCTGGAAAAAAATAGTTGAAAAAAACTGGATCGCTTATTTATAATGTTTTGTTGGAATCGGGTTGGAATCTTACATCGAAAGCATTGCAACCAACTCCACTGAAAAAAAAATTGTCATAAAATTAAAGAAATGCTCCAAAGACATCATTAGTTTTTATAATAAGTACATTTTGTACTTAAAATATAGATGATTTCAATAATATTAAGTAATTTACTTCCCCCGTCGCGGGTAACAATCTTGTCGCGATGCTTTGTAGCCTTAAACCATATTCAGTCGCACGAAATCACGCTCTGCTGGGTGCCAGGACATAGCAGCATACAGGACAACGAATTAGCAGACGAATGTGCCAGGATAGGATCAGGTGCGCGAAATGAAACCGCGACTCTGGACGTGCAAATTCCATTCGTGGAACTTAAAAACGAAATCGACGAACGCGGAGCAGCACTAACCAGATCGAGGTGGGACACAGTACAAAACTGCAGGACTGCAAGAACCCTTTGGCCATCCATTGATGTGAACCGTACCAAAGAATTGCTGTCCTTCAGGAAGAACACACTTAGCATCCTCACAGGAGTCATCACAGGGCACTGCGTGATAGGCAATATGGCTGCACGCATGAAGCTTCCTTACGAAGACTTCTGTAGAAGCTGCTTAGATGAAGAAGAGGAGGAGTCAGTACAGCACTTGCTATGCTCATGCAAAGGACTGCAAGAGTACCGTTTGGCCTATTTAGGGTACAGGCTCTTCGTAAACCTAGACGACCTAGCAGATGTACCGCTCAAACCCCTTCTCAAATTCATCAGTAAATCTCTCTGGTTTAGTAAAGCCACGAGGACAAACGAAAGTAACTAGATCTTCCTCTCCCCCTTCCTAAATCTTCTCTCCCTCTTCCTAAACCTTTTCTCCATCTTCCTAGTCTGTCAACCTCCAACTATTTCTTCTATTATTCCTTTCTACTCACGGGAAACACAATGGACCGAATTGTCGGCCCCGAGTGAACTCGTCAGTTGTATTCTGACGGGCGTCCCTTTCAACCTAACCTAATCTAAGTAATTTACTTAATTTTAAGTAAATTTTCTTAATTTTAAGTACAAAATGTACTTAATTAAGGACGTCTTTGGAGCATTTCTTTAATTTTATGACAAATTTGTTTTCAGTGTCCGGAGACGAACCTGATGTATTTTAAATAATGTAATTTTATGGTCGCTTACATTCGAAAATCGAATATGCAGAGCTTTAAATTTGTCCTTCCTATACTTTGCAGAGATGTAGTTGCCACGACTGGAAGTGGACCACCTGGTTTATACACAATTTTTAAATTTTTGTGTTGTTATCGCCCATTTTTAATCCATGTGTTGGAGTTTTTTTTGAGAATATTCTACTCTAGTTAACAATAACTGAGAAGATTCCCATTGTTATTATCCCCAGTGAAACATGTCATTATTACCACGCTCCTTTTGTACCAAAGGTAAACAGTTTTGAACTTTAATACCAGTACATACTTTAAAGTTATTAAATGCAATTTAAATCGATAATAATTTAAATAAAACAAAAAAAAAATACTAATATTTTTAAGACTCAAGGTGAGGGGATTCATAAGTCGGTTTGCCCGACTGAACTTTTTTACTTGTTTAGAAAACATCATTTGAAATTCAGATATTCACTAAATTTCAATTGATATGGAAATTTTACATTTGAAATTGTATAAATTTCAATTGAAATTGAGATTTTTCATTGAAATTGGCTACATTTGAGAACTTTTTTTGCAATTTAGGTAAATTGGGCAAATTTTAATTGTAATTTACATTTTAAATTGGCTAAATTTCATCTGAAATTCATATATTACATTTGGAGTTGACTAAATTTTAATTGAAATAGAGACAGTTCCATCTGTCTTTCCCTTTTTCTACAATGTGGAGAATTTCATCCCAAGTCATAACAGACTCGCAGACATCGCTTCCCAGATTAAATTTCATTTGAAATTTAGGTTTTACATTTAAATTTGGTTCAATTTTAATTCAAAATTGAAATTATACATTTGAATTGACAAAATTACATTTGAAATTGTGATTTTCCATTTGAAATTGGCTAAATTTCATTTAAAATTAAAATTTTTCCAATTTAATTGAATACATTTCATTTGTAAATGAAATTGCCAGAAATTATTCAGTTTTTTTTATTATTTTAACTATTTATACAAAAATTGATTCTTTGGCGCCATAAAAGAGAAACAGTTTCATACAATTGTTTTGCCCAAATCTATTCATCAATAAAAGCGTTTCTATTGGTTACCATTTTGGTGTAGCTCCGATACATAAAGCGAAAAAAATTAAAATGCAATTTTGAAATTTTTTAAATAAAGGGTTTTCCAATAAGAGTGATATGATCTCTTTGAATAAAAAACACACTTATTGTTAAGGAAATTCAAAAGTTTTTAATTTAATGTGAAGTACAATCGATACAACTTCTCCACGACTTCTTCTGCAGGAACGAATTCGATGAACCCATTTTTCGAGCACTTTTTCCACTAAATCAAGTCGTATGTCAGGAGTGGCACGTTCAATATTGACTTGTAAAGCATGAAGAGAGTCTGGTTTATTTCGAAAGACCAATGACTTCAAATAACCCCACAAGAAATAGTCTAATGGTGTTAAATCGCAACTTCTTAAAGGCCATTCAATATCACAATTTCTTGAAATAATCGAATCTCCAAACTTTTCTCTAAACACTTCAATTGTTTGTCCACAATCGGACAATGGCAAAATATAGCTCTTAACGAGAGCTAAAATATTGCTCATGGGTGTCAAGGTCGTTGGTCGACTGGAAAGTGTTTTTTTTTTATTTAAAAAAAAATTGGACAGCATCATTTTCAAATGTGAACGGAAAGTTTATTTTTACTCTAGCTGTGTAGCACGTAGCCACAATCGGACAATGGCAAAATATAGCTCTTAACGATAGCTAAAATATTGCTCATGGCTGTCAAGGTCGTTGGTCGACTGGAAAGTGTTTTTCTTTTATTTAAAAAAAATGGATTCATTTTCAATTGTGAACGGAAAGTTTATTAACGGTACCTCGAATCGGGTATCGGTCAATGGCAAAAAGATAGCTCTTAATGAGAGCTAAAATATTGCTCATGGGTGTCAAGGACGTAGGTCGACTAGAAAGTGTTTTTATATTAAAAAAAACTACTTGGCGCACGAAAAGTTGCAATTGGATAACGATTATTTTGATAATAAAACTGAATAATTTGTTAACGTTAGATTGCATTTCAAAAATTAGATATTACCTGTCATTGATATTGCATTTTTTGTTTATAAGCAATTTACATTTCTCCCAAAACTGTCCCTATTTCTTGCCACATTCAATAGATTTCCCACATTGGGGAAAATTTTCCAATCTTCTATATTAAAGTATAGTTTAAGTAAATCAATTTTTCTCACAGTGGGGCATTTATAAAGTATTGTAAAAATTCTTTTGTAAAAGACATTAATGAGTAATGTCTTTTACAAAAGAAATTTCTTAATGCAAATATTATAAATTTTTTGCAGAATTTTCCACACATCAAATCAACACCGCGCATTGTAACATATGGGATATGCTCTTAAATAAAAATTCCCACCCAATAGCATTTTTATGATATATGCAGCTTATAGATTGATGAGAGGCAGCCAACAAGAACAACATAGCAGCAGCAACAGAATCATCGTTGTCCGTCTGTCCATACAATTGCAGGTCTTTCCGTGTGTGTGCTTGTGCGGCTGAAGTTCAATTAGTTAAATGGTCAGTTACATCCATCTGTCGGCCAGCCAGCATCGTCTACCTCACACTCACTGACCAATGTGTGGGAAATGCACAATCAAATTTGGAAATTTGCCATGAAATACCGCAAAGGAATCCTGCACATAGTTAGAGAGAAAGGAAGGAAGTTCCAGCACAAATCCATCTCAAACTTCACTGACTCGCTCTCTGCATAATGTATTCTTTACTTAATTGAGAAATGCATAATATGTTCTCCCTCTCTCAGATTCTCTCTTTCGCTCTGGGTGATGATGGAGATCGTTGTACTCAACCGCCATAGATTGAATTTCACATTTCACTGATAGGCCGCGACGAGGAAAGAAAGAAATCTTAAACCGAACTTTGCCAGTTTTCAAGATCAGTAGCAATTTGAAGCGCGAGAGTAACGCATGGCAACTTTTCAAATAATCGTACACTGGAAAAAGGGGCGCGATTCAGTGATTTGAATGTATACTACATACTTATATATATTGAATACAAATATTTAATTTTATTCACTCACTTTCACACTTATCACAACAATTACCAACAATTGTAAGGGGGACCTTTTGGTGAAAAGATAATCGAATCTATCTCTCGCTCGCCGATGCTAGTGAATATTGAATTTGTGTTGAACGAAATTTTTTGCGGTTAATGAAATTGAAATTTCTGTTAAATGAAAAATACAAAATGATGATTTTAATACAATAAATAAATACGCAAACACTTTTTTGAAAAAATAAAATAATAAAAAAATAATAATAAAGAAAATCAAACAAATATTGAAATACATATATATCGCGCGTTATCGCAAAACATTGCCAACGAAGGCGATATTTGAATACTAAACACTCACCCAATAAGAACAACAACTATCTGCAGCTCAAGATAAAGTGCATCGACCGAAAAACAATAAGAAATCCAGTGAATTTTAAAAACAAACCGCCGTTTTGCCGAAATCATGAAGCGCTTCAAGTGCTCCGTGTTAGTGTGTATGTAATCCCAAAAAAATTGCTCTAAATATTTAGCCCGAAAACAATCTAGTGTTTGATAAAAAAATATGAAAACTCAAAATATTTTAAATTTAAAAATGACGTAATTTGAGTTTTTGTATTAAAAATTAATAATTAAAAAGTTTATAAAATTCCCATAAAACGAAGGAATTGCCACCGCTGTTCCCACTCTTCTGTGCTGTGGCGTTGATAACGATTTTCTTGCTACATTTAATCGGATAGCATTTCAAGTTGGTCATTATTTTTGTAACACTTATCTTGAAACCATAAGAAAAGTCAATATTTGCAACAATTGAATATTTGTTTTGTTTAGTTTGAAATTAAAATTACACTAAGAAAAGTGGGAATTAAAATTTTTTACAATCTATTTTACTTTCAAAGTTGAGCGAGAAATTTTCCAGCCTAATTAAAAAAAATTATTTTAAAATCCGATTTTGCATTTTTACTTCGCTAAATTGCAATTGAAATTGATATTTTACTTCTAATTTGGCAAAATTTCTAAAAAAACATTGATTAATTTTATTTGGTATTGAGATTTTACATTTGAAATTTACTAAATTCCATTTGAAATTGAGATTTAACATTTGGAATTGTCTAAATTCCATTTGATAATTTGATTTTTTCATTAAAAGAATTCTCAGCCTATGTTTAAAATGGATTTTTCTCAATTTAAATTGGAAATATCCTAATTCGAAATTAAATTTCGAAAATTTTGAATGGAAAATCTCTATTTCAAATAGAATTTAGTCAATTCCAAATGTAACACCTCAATTTTAAATTGAAATTTAGACAATATCAAATGGAAAATCTCAATTTGAAAATTAATCAATTTCAAATTCACAATTACTGTTGAAAATGGCGTAGAAACCAAATTCAAATTTTTTGCATTTTATTTAGCCTTGACTAATTCTTCGTAAAATTTTTCAAAATCAGACCATATTTTGGATCATATATAGTTTTACACCTGACTGTAGGAACTATATAAACATTGTACTGCACAACATTTCAAATACACGGTTTTCCAACAAGAGATGCTATTTTGAATCACCCGGTATTTCGGTAGCTGTCACTTTTGAAGCTTTTATTCTTTGACATTTGACAAGTAGAAACTACGCCATTACTAAAAATGGAACGATACACGATTCAACAACCCATTGAAATTAATAAAATTCGAAAAACATCGAAAAATCATCTTGATTGATGAAGCCCATTTCCACCTCGGTGGCGCAACAAGCAAAATTGTCGCATCTGGGGCTCGGAAAACCCAAGAGTTATTGTTCAGAAGCCTCTCCATCCTCAAAGTGTGACTGTTTGGTGCGGTTTATGGTCCGGCGGGGTCATTGGACCTTACTTTTTCGAAAATGAGGTTGGATCAACAGTTACGGTGAATGGATTGCGCTATCGAGAAATGATTAATGATTTTTAATGGTCGGAGTTGGATGGTATTGTTCTGGACAACGTTTACTTTCAACAAGACGGCGCTACGTGCCACACAAGCAACGAAACCATTGCTCTGTTACGGGAAAAGTTTCCGGACCGTGTTATCTCTCGAAGAGGTGATCACAATTGGCCACCGAGATCTTGTGATTTAACACCCTGCTACTTCTTCCTTTGGGACCACGTGAAAGATAAGGTCTACGCCAACAGCACAGCGTCGATTCAAAACCTCAAAGATAGAATTTGTGAGGCTATCGAGGACATAGGGCAGGCACTTTGCGATTTGGTTATGCAAAATTTCATGAAAAGGATATGGTCCTGTAAGCGTGGTCGTGGTGGGCATTTGGCTGATGTTGTTTTTCATTATTAACGGCATACATTCCTCTTTATTATGAAATAAACATCCGGTCGTTTATCTCAAAAAATGACCTTTTTCGTTGAATACCAAAATAACATCTCTTGTTGGAAAACCCTATAGAAGCAGTCTGGAAATTTGACTAAAAATAGACCAACTTCAAAGGGCTATAAATGTAAAACAAAAAACGAGCTAACTTCGAAAAACACGCCTATGTCAAAGGAAGGTCAGTGGAAACAGCTCTGCATGAGATAGTGCATCACATAGAAGAGACTTTCAGTAATGAAATGTATACACTTGCTGTTCATAGACATTGAGGGCGCACTGATACACTTATCCAGTCCTTAGACGAGTTTCAGGTTGACCGGGCGCTGTAAAACTGGATCAACAATATGCTAAGGAATAGGTGGATTATTTGTGGGTCATATGAAGTTAAAATTAGAGACAATGTAAATCGTGGTATACCTCAGGGGGGGGGGGGCCATTTTATCACCTCTTCTATGGGTTACGACGATACACAGTCTCCTAAAAGCCCTCACCGATGAAGGACTTAAACCAGTCTATTATGCAGACGACGTTGTAATACTTCTAAGGGGCTTTTATCCAAATCTATTATGCAGAAGAACCGAGGAGGCACTTAACATAGCATATAACTGGGCACAACCAAGGGGATTAAATGTTAACCCCGAAATATGTCTATTTACAAGGAATGCGAAGATCCCACGCTTACCCGGCCTCGATTCCTGAATAAGACAAATTCTATAACTAAAAAGGTAAAATACTTGGGAGTAATCTTAGATCAGAGACTGTACTGGAAAGATCATCTTGAAGAAAGAGTTACAAAGGCCCACAAATGTTGGTCGTTGTGCAGAAGAGCTATGGGCTCAAAATGGGGACTACGTCCAAATATGACTCACTGGCTTTACATGAGCGTGATTAGACCAATAATCACCTACGCCTGTGTAGTGTGGTGGACATCAATGGACAAGAACGTAATACCTTTGCAAAAAATTCAACGTATGTGCTGTCTAGGCATAAGCGGGGCATTTAGAACTGCACCAACAAAAGCCTTGGAGACTATACTGCACATCCAACCAATAGACATCCGAATAAAGTATGGGGCAGCCCTCACAGCAAGACGTCTACAAGTGATGGGAGAATGGATAAATCGAGACCACAAGTCGTACCAGCAGAAGATTTTAGAATCTCTAGTTGGTCACATTCAAACTCCAGAAATTTCCGACCGCATTCCTGAAGTGCGGCTTACAGCTATCTATGATTCGTTTGTGCCAGACAGAAGATGGAACTTTGGCCCATGCACCAGTGGGAACCAGCTGCTACACGGATGGGTCCAAGCGAGGAGGAAGGACGTGTCTGGGTCTTTTTATTGATGAACCAGAAGTCGATCTTCACTTCCGCCTCCCTGACCATAACACGGTATTTCAAGCAGAAGTTCGAGCAATCACGGAGTGTGTGAACTGGCTTAGTAACACCACAAAGCCTAAATATGCCAACATCTTCACAGGTAGTCCAATGGCGATTAAAGCAATAACATCGGAAAGGGTCAAATCCAGAACTATGTTGGACTGTAAAAGAACGATAAATGATTACTCAGTCCATGGTCAATTGCATATTTGCTGGGTACCAGCACACAACGGAGTGATTGCAAATGAACGGGCAAACAGCTTGGCTTCAAAGGGCAGAGAACTTCCAACAATAAACTTGGAAATATGGAAACCTTTCAAAGCCACGAAAAATGAGTTGAAGCACTGGGCAGTGATGGCTCACAAAACTGTGTGGAATAGCGCAACAGTAGGAGCAACTGCAAAGATACTGTGAAAAGAAACAAGAAGTTTTCTGAAACTAAACAAAATCGATATTAGTAAGATGATGAGTGTTCTAATGGGACACTCAAGCTTACAAGCACATATTCATCGTATAGGACTAGCAGAAAACGATGAATGCAGGGAAAACATCGAAACGATGGAACATTTTCTGTGTCACTGCCCGGCTTTCACACATGCAAGATCCCAACATTTCGGGTCCGACATATTACCAGACTTGACTCATCTCAGAGGATATGACTGGAAGATACTGAGAAAATTCGTGTCTAGTACCGATTTTCTGTAACTCGTGAGGTATAAAAAGATCACAAATAAGGAGCGCACAACAGGCCGAACCACTGGCTTAAGTGTATGTCAATGGACATGAGACGTTTAAACGTCTCCTCGCTTCAATCTAACCTAACTTCGAAAAACCCTTTGGGGGTTTTGATACACTAATGGTGTACTATCAGGTCCAGTTGGTTTCGTTCGGGAAAGATTTTCTTGTTGCACAGTGTAATTTAAAAGATTCATGTACCAATTTTAATAAATGGTTCTCGAGTTGTGCTAAAATATGTGGTATAACCTCTCTATTTTTGCATATCGCGATTTATAGTGAGAACTAGAGTAATTTCATAGAAATCACCTTTTAGGCTGAGAACTTTATTATCTTATACGTAATTTGAGCTCTGTAATTGTTTGAGGAACATCTATGCGTATTTTGTTCTACGTTATGAAATTCATATTCCATAGTCTTTGGACTCAACTGCTAACCTCGTTGAATTTCCAAGCAAATGTTGTAGTCAAATTACACTAAAGCAGCACTTCTCAACTTGCGTGGCTAGGGAGCTTTGTCGCTACTTCAAGATTACTGTGGGTAGTTGAAAAAATTAAAACTTGTATTGTACAGAGGATTTAAATTTAAGGAATTTCTGTGTGAGAATGTTTGATTAACATATTCGCAAGGCTTCTAGGAAGCCACAGAGCCAAAATGCCTGAAAAATTATATGCTAAAAAATGACTTTATAGCTGAAATGACATTAATTTAGGGGCTTAAATGCAATAATCGAAGTCTGGCTTGTTTCTTCAGTGATGTCTCAATGCATTATTTGCTATTTGTTTATAAAATAATAGCTGAGATTATTTCTGCTTATCTTTGTTTTAAGAAATTAAAAAAAATAATTAAAAAACAATAAAAACTAACTAATTTACCAAGCGAAAAACCCCAATATCTTCTTAAATTCTCTATGATAAATAGGCAATCATAATTAACTTAATTATTTGGAAAATAATATGTTTTTCGGTTAAAAATGTCAACGAATTTTAAGAGCTTAGCAAACATTACTTGTATATACACTGTGTATATGTGTGTATTTATGGAATTCGTAATATTTTCGCAGATTTATTTCTATTATTCCCGGCCTCACAAAATGCCTTCAATATTATCGGCGTTAATAAACAAATGCTCTACGAATATGTGGGAACGGTGCAAGTTGGAGCCAAAGCGCCACAAGATGAGGAGCTACCGGCGCCACCGACATCCGGTTGGATAGTGAGGGGTAAACTGACGTTACAAAGGCAAAGTAATAGCACTCTGGCAGCAGCGGTAAGTTTATAAAAATAAAATAGAATAAAAAATATATAATTTCTATAACTTTTATTATTTGTTTAAGCTTATACAACAAAAACCATCAAAAATTTTATTTTATTTTAAGAAAAATCATGTAATTTAGTGTAATTGGCATTTAACCATAGTATTGTATTCCTGCTTCGTAATATGCGTATATCTCACGATCACTATTTACGTTCGTTGGTTTGAAAATGTCAATTTATTTGCCATTTTAAATTTAAATCAATTAATGTTGTTTCTTCTATATGATTTCGTTTCGATTTCTGATTTGCCACCTTCTGACCCCCAACACATCGAATACAATCTCAGTCGGGTTCTCACTCACTCACTCAGTCGAGTCGAGTAATAACATTCATTGTAATGATACAATTCATTGAAATTTCAATCAATATCTCCGGAGCAGCAGCATCATCATCAACATGACCCGGGATAAAAGTGTTCACACTTACGACTATCTGATGACTGGTGTAAATTGTCGGAGTTGACTATGATACATCCTACACAGCTTGGGAAAAGAACAACATTCAGTTGAAAGAACACTATCATTAATTCTGAAAGGTCTTAACTGACATTTTCCAAATCGAAAAATGTTAGTTTTACGTATTATTTCATAATACGTAATAAACGCAATACCAAAAATAATATCCGCTACACCCTTTCTGAATTACGGTAATGAGATACACTATTTTTATAGCTGGAAAAGGCAGCTATTAAATTTCAAATAAAATCAATTGAAATTCAACAAACGATCATTTAAAATACTAAGCTTTTATTTTAAATAAAAAAAGTGCAATTGAAATTGAAAAATTCTAATTGAAATTCAAAAAAGACCAATTGAAATTCAAAAATTTTATTTGACATAAAAAAAATGTTTATTGAAATTCTAAATAAATACGGGAAAGTTTGACATTTTTTAGAACCGTTTTGTCATTTGAGCGCGAATTATTTTGGTTGCAGTGTGTTGAAAATTTACCTCCAAAACATGGTTTTTGAACGCTTCGACAGCTGCTTCAGGCGTCGAAAGACGTTGACCAAGCAGTTTTTTCTTGATGTGAGTGAATAAGAATAAGTCATTGGGTGTCAAATCAGGGCTTTACGACGGATGACCCATCAATTCGACGTTTTGGCCGGTAAAAAAGGCGCTGGTTTGAGCCGATGTGTGAGAGCTCGCATTGTGATGGTGCATAATGATTCGTCTTCTCTTTTTCGAATTTCTCCGAAGACTTCAGGCAAACAAATTGTGGTGTACCACTCAGCTTCGAAGTGCTTCTTCCATGAAGACCCATACGCTCGATTGCTGTTTTGTTTCGGGCTCATACGCATAGATCCAAGATTCGTCACCTGTGACGATCTTATAAACGTCTTTTGAAGCACCGCGATCGTATTTTTTCTTCTTTGCACCAATCGACACGAGCCTTTTTTTGTGCGATTGTCAAATTGTGCGGGATCCAACGAGAACAAACCTTTTTTACGGCCAGGTGTTCATGCAATACCGAATGTATGCTGGTGGAAGAAATGCCCAAGGATGCCTATATTTCATTGTGTATCACATGACGATCTTGCATTATCAGTTCACGCACGGCATCAATGTTCTCTGGTACAACGGCCGTTTTTGGACGACCTTCGTTAAACCAGTTTTTCACAGTGCTATAGGATGGTGCTTCATCGCCATACAAAGATTTAAGTTCATCGATGCACACTTGTCTTGATAATCCACGTCGAAAGTTGTGAAAAATTATCGCACGAAAATGTTCACGAGTTAATTCCATTTTTTTGCCTAAATGATTTTTTCAAGTCACTTTAAACAACACAAATGAAGGTCGTACGTCAAAACGTTCTGAGTACGTTTATGCTAAAAATTTCAAAACTTTCCAATGGAAATGTCAGATGGCGAAATATATATAGCAACCCTCGTATACATTTATTGAAATTCGAAATAAGTCAATTAAAATTTTTTAAAAACCAATTTGAATTTAAAAATGCCATTTCAAGTTCAAAATATATCATTTGAAATTCAAAAAATTCTATAAATAGTTGTAATACAAAAAGTTTAATACATGAAAATTTTTTTTTTCGATTTTAAGTTTTAAATGATTTTTTTGGAAATTTAATTAAAATTTTTTTAATTTAAATTAGAATTTAACTGAATTAAAAAAATGAATTTCAGTAGAATTATGTATTTGTATTTTAAATAATTTTTTTTAATTTAAATTGACGTGATTGAATTTTGAATTTCAAATAAACGCCCCTGTTCTGTATCGCGAATGTAGCTTGAATCGGAATTTTCCGCTCGGAATCGAGTTTTAAATTTGTTTCTTTGGATCCAAATATGTGTCCAATAATATGTTCGAAATGGGGAATAAAGGGCAATTTTAAGAACAAGAAATTCGCAAGAATTCCGCTCTGAATTTCAAATAATTTTTTTAAATTTCAATTGATATTTTTTTAATTTCAAATGAAATGATGTATAATTTGTTTGCCAGATCGTATACGTTTTTGATGTATTCGGTTTAGCTAATTGGACCTTCATATTGTTAAAACAAAATTACATTTTATTTTATTTCACGCAATGTTTCGTCAATTTTTTGTTGACTTTCTCAAGGGTTTCGTCTATTTAAATAAAAAAATAATATTGTTACAATTATCGAATACTAAATGATTTACATTCACTCACAGTCACATTAATTCAAGCAAGTTACATTGACGTTTTTGATACATTTAATGTCTGAATTCCAATTAATATATAGGGTGATCTATTTCGAGGCTCCCTACTTTTTAAAGAAAAAAACACAGACAATTCAAATTGAAAATGTTTATTATCATTTGAAAGAACATTCTTTGGCATTTAGTTTTTGAAAATTATGTCTATCAAATGTTGGCCGCGGTTACGTCTCAGATGGTCCATCCGTTGAGTCCAATTTTCGATGACTCGTTCGAGCATTTCGACTGGTAACTGGCGAATGACACGCGTAAACGTTGTTCAGGCGTAAGTCTTTCCATGATGAAATGCCAAACAATACTTAACAAAAATAACATGACAACATGACACGACTCACACGTGATCTGTCAAAAAAGGCCATTGAAAAAAGTATCTCTACTTGGATCACCCTTTATTTCGATATTTAACATAAAACCACTCCCAAGTTAAAATGGCTTAGTCGATCGAAGTTTTTGAAATTTGTATGGAACACAATTTAAAAACTTATTCTACTGTAGCTTCACAACCATCGTCTAAGGTTGATATTGCACAGTGCGTTCTTGACTGTTTATTGGCTATTAGGTTAGGTTAGGTTAGGTTGAAGAGAGGAGACGTTTAAACGTCTCATGTCCATGGACATACACTTAAGCCAGTGGTTCGGCCTGTTGTGCGCTCCTTATTTATGATCTTTTTATACCTCACGAGTTACAGAAAATCGGTACTAGACACGAATTTGCTCAGTATCTTCCAGTCATATTCTCTGAGATGAGTCAAGTCTGGTAATATGTCGGACCCGAAATGTTGGGATCTTGCATGTGTGAAAGCCGGGCAGTGACACAGAAAATATTCCATCGTTTCGATGTTTTCTCTGCATGCCCTGCATTCGTCGTTTCCTGCTAGTCCTATGCGATGAAGACGTGCTTGTAAGCTTGAGTGTCCCGTTAGAACACTCATCATCTTACTAATATCGATCTTGTTTAGTATCAGAAGACTTCTTGTTTTCTTTTCGTTTGGGTCACCACACAGTATCTTTGCAGTTGCTCCTACTGTCACGCTATTCCACACAGTTTTATGAGCCATCACTGCCCAGTGCCTCAACTCATTTTTCGTGACTTCGAAAGGTTTCCAAATTTCCAAGTTTATTACTCGAAGTTCTCTGCCCTTTGAAGCCAAGCTGTTTGCCCGTTCATTTCCAATCACTCCGTTGTGTCCTGGTACCCAGCAAATACGCTGAGTAATCATTTATCGCTCTTTTTTTACAGTCCAATACAGTTCTGGATTTGACCCTTTCCGATGTTATTGCTTTAATCGCCATTTGGCTATCTGTGAAGATGTTGGCATATTTAGGCTTTGTCGTGTTACTGAGCCAGTTCACACACTCCGTGATTGCTCGAACTTCTGCTTGAAATACCGTGTTATGGTCAGGGAGGCGGAAGTGAAGTTCGACTTCTGGTTCATCAATAAAAGTCCTTCCTCCTCGCTTGGACCCATCCGTGTAGCAGCTGGTTCCCACTGGCACACGGGCCAAAGTTCCATTTTCCCCAGGAGCGTCTGTCTGACATAAACGTATCACAGGTAGCTGTAAGCCGCACTTCAGGAATGCGGTCCGAGATTTTTGGCTATTAGATTTATTACTGTTCTACTTTTAGTTCTTGAATTTCAATTATATTTTTTATAGAAATATGTGGAATATTTTCAATTTCAAATAAAACTTTTTGAATTTTTGGAATTTCAATTGACATATTATTAAATTCAATAAAAGAATTTTAAAATTCATTTGACGTATTTTGAATTTCTTTAACGTCTTTCGAATTTCCAATTCTTTTTTTTTTATAATTTGTATCCCCTTACCTTAGATATGAGGGTATATATCATTTGCTACGAGCCAGAAGTGTAACACATCGAAGGAGCGACCTAAGACCCTAAGTATATTTGGCGGATATCCGTTTTGGGTCATTTTATGTCGAATGAGTAATGTCCGTCCATCTGTCTGTCTGCTGGCTGGTGCGCACGATAACTCTCGAAAGGAGTTACCGATTGACTTCAAATTTGGTATGTGTAAATATTTTCTTCTATCTCCGGATAAGTTCGAAGATGATCCATATTGGTCCACTCCTTCTAGTACCTCCCCTACAAAGAGTAAACATTTAGTGAAATATTGATTATTAAATAACTTCTATACTACTTACTTGAATCCTCTGAAACTCTACACATAGTATTAGTTTATTAGTCACTATTACCTCGAGAAAAATGGGCATTATTGCCACGCTCCTTTTGGTACCTAACACACAAATGGACCATTTTATACCAAAAGTTACCAGCTTATAACTTTAATAACAGTGCAGACAAATACTTGAAATTTTGTGTAGTGTGATACTTTTATAGTACCCAGAGTCCAGTCCACGCCCCTTTTGGTACCTCCAACACAAATGGATATTTTTGTAACAACGTGAAATTTTGTACAGTGTAAAGCTTTATAATATCTAGAGTCCAGATCGTTATTGGGACGCCCATTTTAGTACATCCCACACAAATGGACCATTTTGTACCAAAAGTAAACAGCTTTTAACTTTAATACCAGTACATACTTTAATTTAATTTAATTAAAACAAAAAACAAGTAAGAAAGTTTCAGTCGGGTAAACCGACTAAGGTATACCCTCACTTTGTGAGTAATGTAATATTGAATATTACTCGAATTATTCTGTCAATTTGTGTGGGAGGTACCAGAAGGGGTTTATCAAATACACCTTTTTTCGCTGAACATTAGATACTTTAAATTCATTGCACTGTGCCGACTTATAAGCATTTATGTGCACTGGTATAAACGTTATGAGACAATAAATTGTTGTATGATTTGGGCATTTTGTGTGGGAGGTACAAAAAGGGGCGTGGCAATAACGCCAATTTTTCACAGGGCTATAGACACTATAAAAACATAACATTGTACAAAATTTCAAGTATTTTTATACACCGATTTTAATGTTATAAGCTGTTAACTTTTGGTGCAAAAAGGTACCTTTGTGTGGGAGGTAACAAAAGGGGCGTGACAATAACGCCCATTTTTCAATGGACTGTAGGCACTATAAAAACATTACGCTGTACAAAATTTCAAGTATTTTTTATACACTGTTATTAATGTTATAAGCTGTTAACTTTTGGTACAAAATGGTGCATTTGTGTGGGAGGTACCAAAAGGGGAGCGGCAATAACGCCCATTTTTCACTGGACTGTAGGCACTATAAAAGCATTACACTGCACAAAATTTCAAGTATTTCTAAACACTGGTATTAATGTTATAAGCTTTTAACATTTAGTGCAAAATGGTGCATTTGTGTGGGAGATACCAAAACGAGCGTGGCAATTTCGCCCATTTTCCTCGAGTTGATAGCGACTAACAAACTAATACTATGTGTGGAATTTCAGAAGATTCGAATACGTATAATAGCAGTTATTAAAGAATCAATATTTCACAACATTTTAACCCTTTGTGGGGGGAGGTACCAGAAGGAGTGGACCAATATGGCCCGTCTTCGAACTTAGCCGGAGATAGAAAAAAATATTACCACATACGAAATTTGAAGTCAATCGGTTACTCCTTTCGAGAGTTATCGTGCGCACCAGCCAGCAGACAGACAGACACACAGACAGACAGACAGACGGACGGACATTGCTCATTCGACTTAAAATGACCCAAAACGGATTTCCGCCGAACATACTTGGGGTCTTAGGTCACTCCTTCGATGTGTTACACTTTTTTCCGTAGCAAATGATATATACCCTCGTCACACTAAAGTGAGGGTATAAATAAGTAAATGTACTAACATTTTTTTGGGACTCAAAACAAAACAAGTAAGAAAGTTTCAGTCGGGTAAACCGACTAAGATATACCCTCACTTTGTGAGTAATGTAATATATAACATTACACCAATAAATCTGTCAATTTGTGTGGGAGGTACCAGAAGGGGTTTTCCAAATACACATATTTTTCGGTAAACAGTACATTCTTAAATACATTGCATTGTGCTGAACTATAAGCGTTTATGTGCACTGGTAATTAAAGTTACGAGCTATGTAATTTTGGTATGATTTGGTAATTTTGTGTGGGAGGTACAAAAAGGGGCGGGGTGATAACGCCCACTTTTTACAGGACTATAGGCACTATAACAGCATTACACTGTACAAAATTTCAAGTATTTGTATGCACTGGTATTAAAGTTACAAGCCGTTTACTTTTGGTACGAAAAGGTCCATTTGTGTGGGAGGTACCAAAAGGGGCTGTACAATAATGCCCATTTTTTACCGGACTATAGGCGCTACAAAAACATTATACTGTAGAAAATTTAAAGCATTTTTATGCACTTGTATTAACGTTATAAGCAGTTAAATTTTGATGCAAAATGGTCCATTTGTGTGGGAGGTACCAAAAGGGGCATGCCAACTTCACTAATTTTTCTCGAGTTAATAGCGACTAATATACTAATATTATGTGCAGAATTTCAAAAGATTCGAATAAGTAGTATAGAAGTTATTAAAGAATCAATATTTCACTAAATTTTAACCCTTTGTGTGGGAGGTACCAGAAGGAGTAGACCAATATGGCCCATCTTCGAACTCATCCGGAGATAGATCAAAATATTACCACATACCAAATTTGAAGTCAATCGGTTAATCCTTTCGAGAGTTATCGTGCGCACCAGCCAGCAGACAGACAGACAGACAGACGGACGGACATTGCTCATTCGACTTAAAATGACCCAAAACGGATTTCCTCCGAACATACTTAGGGTCTTAGATCACTCCTTCGATGTGTTACACTTTTTTCCGTAGCAAATGATATATACCCTCGTCACACTAAAGTGAGGGTATAAAAATAAATAAATGTACTAATATTTTTTTGGGACTCAAGGTGAGGGGATTCATAAGAGTCGGTTTACCTAACTGAACTTTCTTACTTGTTTTGAATTTCCCAATTACAGTTGGAAATGGTGTAGAATACTTCGAATTGTTTTGAATTGCATTCGGGTTCTATTTGTTGTTTTCGTTTTCAATTTAAGAATTTTCTGTTGATCATGGTTATCGTGACTATTTAATGATCATTATTTACGCATTAATATAATTATTGTTTTTTGCAAAAACTACATTATGTAATAATTGCCAAGTTGGTTGATCTGCACAATTTTCATCTTTATAAAAAAATCAATTAAAATTCAAAGATTCCATACGAAATTCAAAAATTCTAATTGAAATTGAAAATACATCAATTGATATTGAAATGATATAAATGTCAGTTGAAATTCAAACGGTTGAAATTAAACTAAGTCAATTGAAATCAAAAAATTGTCAATTAAAATTTAAATTATTAATTTTTTTATTTTCTAAAGTGTCAATCAATTCTTTGGTTTACATAAAACTTTTTTATCTTCAAGTGTAATTTTTTAAATTTAATTTGACGAGTTTTGAATTTCATTTGATCTTTTCTGAGTTTCAAATATATTTTATCTATTTTAATTGACCTTATTAGAATTTAAACGGTACTCTCCAAAATACAGCTGAAAAATTATATAGAAAAATAAAATAAAAATATCAATTTAAATTCAAAACAAGTAAGAAAATTTCAGTCGGGTAAACCGACTAAGGTATACTCTATCAATTTGTGTGGGGTATAGCAGAAGTGGCTTGACGAATCCTACTATTTTGCGCCGAACTGTGACACTTAAAAGACGTTGCAATGTACCAAATTGTAAGTGTTTATATGCACTGATATTAACGTTATGTACCATTCAATATTAGTATGATTTGACCATTTTGTGTGGGAGGTACCGAAAGGGGCGTGGTAATAATGTCCATTCTTACCGGACTGTATGTAGGTACTATTATACAAAAATTTCACTGCACCAAATTTCAAGTATTTTATATGTAAGGCAGTTAACTTTTAGTACAAAATGGTGCTTTTGTGTAAGATGTACCAACGTAACGGGACCCCTTTGCCCATTTTTCTCAAGGTTATAAACTATTACTTTGTGTGGAATTACATATAATTTAAATAGGTAGGAATCAATATTTCAGTAAATGTTAACCCTTTGTGTTGGAGGTACTAAACGGAGTGAAAAAATGGCCCATTTTCAAACTTTGCATGACTTCTGTACAAAAAACAGCTGATCTGTGATCTACAAAAAGGCATCAGAACGACCAAGCGAATGAAAACATACTGCGTGATGCCAACTAGTTGGTCGCAAATCAGCTGTTATTCGCATAGAAGTCATGCGGTGCGGTGGGTCAGGCGGTTAGTGTTTTAGGTTACCCCTTCGATGTGTTACATCTTTGATATACACCCTCCTCCAGTAAAATGAGGGTTAAACACTATTTCAAATTCAAACTCACTTGAAATTCAATTTACGAGTACAACAATTGAAATTCGCAATCACTACCGAAACGACATTATAAACGCTCACCCGAGTTACCACATTAA
Source organism: Eudasyphora cyanicolor (assembly GCA_963930755.1). Classification (NCBI taxonomy): domain Eukaryota; kingdom Metazoa; phylum Arthropoda; class Insecta; order Diptera; family Muscidae; genus Eudasyphora; species Eudasyphora cyanicolor. Next base: position 27,668,977 of record OZ005734.1, read on the forward strand.
AGCCTTCTATCAGACCTTATACTAAAAATACTGTCCATTTTGTAGGCTACCCATGTTACCAGATCAATGTCTTTGATCAGACAGATCGCAATTTTTATCTGATCTCAGCAAAAGAAGGCCGAATGATTTATATCGGTGCAAGTACGAAGACTTTTGAAATTTGTTGAAAATCAGTTCAAATTTGTCTACAGCTTCCATATGTATCAACAGATTTGATAATAGAATATTCAACCACGAAAATTTTGAAGAAAATCAGTTCAGACTAAGATAAAGCCCCAATATATACAGGGTGGCTGATATGTAATGCAACAAAGTAAAGCGCTATATTTTTTTAATTTTTTTTTTAAATTTTATTGTTCAAAAACAAAAAAATGTCGGAAATAACATGAAATTTTAGAAACAGTTTAGATTTGTTCGAATTGGCCACCTTTGGCACGAATTATGGCCTTCAAACGGCCGACAAAGCACGAAAGTGGCTCTGCGGTATTTTGGCCCATTCCCGGCGAAGCGCCGTCTTGTGATGATCGATACTTTGGTATTTTTTAGTGCGAACCTTACTCTCTAAAATGCCCCAGGCGCAAAAGTCCAACGGATTGAGATCCGGAGATCTTGGTGGCCATTGTGCGGTAGAAATTAAGCGAGGAACCTCCTTTTTAAGCCATTCTTGGTTGACGCGTGCTGAGTGCGATGGTGCTGAGTCCTGTTGGAATGTCCATGGTCTGCGGCCGAAATGTTTGTCTGCCCAGGGCTTCAATACTGTCTTTCCCGATAATATTCGGCATTTATTTTGACCCCATGGTCGATGAATACGAGCGGGGAGCGACCATCGGCCGTTACGGCGGCCCACACCCTTACCATCGGCGGCGCTTGAGTTCTGGTGGCCAATCGAAGGTGTAAATTTTCAGCTGACCTCTTTGGCAAGTAAACCCGATCATTTTGTTTGTTCACAAACTGCTCAATTTGGAATGGCTTCTCATCGGAGAAAACCAAATTCGGTAACTGGCCACTTTCGTGCAAGCGAAGCAACTCCTTGGCTCTTTCCAGTCTAACTTTTTTTGTGCATCGGTGAGCTCTTGCACTTTTTGGAACTTCAATGGCTTTAGTCCAAGCTCATTTTTTAATATGTGTCGTATCCGTTCTCGCGATATGTTCAGCTCACGAGCACTTTTTGGACGCGATGCAACACTGCCAGTATCACGGTAACGAGCAATGGTACGAGACAAAAGATTTATTCACATTTAAATGCTGGAGGGCTCTAACGATAGCCACTTGTGTTTTTCCACCCAAATATAAAGCAATCACACTATCACGCTTGAATTCCATCAAGAATAACTTTTTTCTGAATGCAATAGATCAAAATGCTTTTGTAAGCTTGTAAACAATAAAATGAACTGTCACTGAAATAAATCTGTCAGCTATCAGACTAGCGGTTTAGAAATGATAGCAACCTGAAGTTGGTTGCAATACATATCATCCAACCTGTATGTATATATTGGGGCTTTATCTTAATACGGTTTCGCATCTTAGCGCTATAAAATTCTAATTATTCAAGAGATCTTTATAAAATTTATCAGATATTGATATATGAGCTATATTTTCCCCTTAACTATTGTAAATCTAATCACTACATATTAATTTCAGCTTGTAATAGACGATGTTACCCTCAACAATTCCGGAGAAAAATTCCTGCAGAATAAAGAGATGTATCCCACATATAAGCCCTTCAAAATTGCTCTCACATCCGAGGGAGCCATATCACATTTAATGTTCAAAGAAGGTGATCCCATCTGGTCGACAAATTTCAAACGAGCCATAGCATCCATGATACAATTTCAGACCAAAAAATCGGGAGCTTTTGTGGTGGATGAGGTGAGAAGATTTGTCTTACACAGAGGGAAAACAAATTTCCGTAATATAAAGATTTAAGCCAAAGACGGTCTTATATTTAAAATAATTATATTTCGAGCTTGAAATAAAAATAATTTACTTAATATTAGAGATTTACTTACAAAAAGTAAGGAAATAGTCTTAATTGCAAATATGAAATATAATTATTTTAAAGATTGCCACGTCTTTGGCTCATATCTATAAAAAGTGTGCAGTTTTATTCTCTATGTAAATGAGCCATTTATAATGATTACTCACTAATCTTTTTTGATCTAGGTGGGCATACACGGTGAATGTCTAACGGAATATTTCATATCGAATAAAACCAATTATATATCGATTCGTAAAACACCCGAACTGAGTACGTGTAAACCTTATGCGGAGTCTATACACATCACACGCAGCAATGTTCCCACGAATACCTGTAAATTTGATTTCCAACAGAATGTAATTAGCGGAAATGAGGCCATATTCGGAATGTTACCACATCCGGAGACGGGTTATTTTCTGAGTATGGCTCATGTCAAGGGTTCCACGCTAATTCATACATTTGAGTCGACGGGTGAAGCTCAATTCATAAATTCAGAGTAAGTTTTTTGAGAGCAATGGGGTATTATTTCTATAAACTAAAATGAATAGCATCAGATTTCCAAAAAAAGAGATAATCCTAATGGAGAATTGTAAAGAGTACCTCTTTAAAAGGAGATTTTTAAAATCACTTTATGATCAAATGTACTAAGTTATAGGTATACATATTACGTTCAAAGCTTCCTTTAAGTTAATCTCAATTGATCCGTTTTTCATCTTTTCTACAAATTAATTAAATCATACAAGCATTTTATGTGGAATATAGACAATATGGTGATTGTGAAATTAACTTAAAATCCTCATAAAACTTTAATTATATTTATAAACAACATCTAAACCTTTTTTTTCTCTAAGCTCAAAGCTAAGGTCCTCGTGATTTATAATAAATGAGCTCCTCCGTTCAAGATGTAGAACGTATTTGTAATCAATTTTTATTGGACCCATATCCTTTTTCATATCTTTATTTCGAACATTTTTTTCTTGAACACCGTAAATAACTCTCCCACATCTTTATTTGTAAAATAATTATACATTTAAGTTTGAAGAATATAGGCAATATTGCGCATTCAAAAATACTCGTAACTTAAAATCCTCATAAAACTTTAATATATTTATAATCAACAAATCATCGTTTGAAATTCCCTTATAGAAAAACGGATATTTTAAAATGTATCTTGGTACATATAAGGTCCTCAAAACTTCTTAAATGAACTGCTGTATTGAAGAAGTTGAGGTTATTTACAACACTTTTTTGGGCACATATCTTAATTTATAAAATGTAAAATCCCCATATTCAATAAATTAATTCAATTTGCATACATCTTTTTTGTAGAACGTAAAATCCTCCAAACTCTCTAATGGAGACATGAAATTGTATTGTAATTTTATATGTATACTGTAAATATTTGTGATTAAACCTGAATCCTTGAAAAAGCACTATGTTTTTTAAATTTTATACAAACTTCCCCCAGATTACTGTTGAACTTCCTCAACGAGACGACCATTGACAATCCCATAGATGTTGAAACGTCCATGTGTTCCACTGAAACCGGTTTACAATTGCTACCAATCGAACTAAATGATCCCACAGGTGGACGCAATCCACAACAACAAGAGACCCTCATAACCACGGCCTCCCGTCTGCTAGACAGTTTAGCCGAGGGTCTGGAAACTTCCAATTACAAATTCACCGAACCCTATGACGCCACTGTGTCCGATGTTATACGCCTTCTAACCGAAATGGACTTTGAGTCGCTTAAGAAACTTTACACTGAAGTTGATATTGGGACGTCATATCGTCAGGAGACGATACGTAATATTTTCCATGAGATTATACCACGTATTGGCACAAAGGCCTCAGTCTTCTTGACCCGTTATTTAGTTGTGGAGAAAGAAACAAAATCGACCATAGCTGTACAACTTTTGGTATCCATGCCTTTTCATATTTTTGAACTCTCCCATGAATTGGTTAAGGAATGTGAAGTATTCCTAACATTGGGTCCAGACCGTCCAGATGTAAGGCAAGCGGCCATTTTGAGCTTTGCCACTTTGGTGTACAATGTGCATATTGCCGGTGCCATAAATAGGGATGTATTCGAGGAATATGTTCAAAAGTATTTTAACTTTTATTTGGGTAAGTTTTTCGTTTCAAGATTCACGGAAAAATCCATAAATTAAAAAAGTTGCAATCAAAAACCGACTGCTTTTTTTTAAGAAAAACTCAGTAAATCAATTTTGCAATTAAAAAGTGACCGAAGAAATTCGATATCTTCAATTACAAATTTTTTTTATTTAAATCAATAAATTTCATTCATAAATTATAAATAAATTTAGTTTTGCTTATCGTTCGGTTTGAGATCCTTAAAAAACGAGTTGATCTATTTTCAATTATTTATTATTATTTTGCTATATTTCGACTAACTTCGTTAGTCATCATCAGGCATTCAGTCTAGTACAAAAACTCGTAAAACTGATTCAAAAAACACTTTATTTAACTAGATTTAAAATTAAAATTTTGCCGTGATTTTTTTTGTTTTATTGTAAAACGTTTTTAAATCTTCGTTTCAGGTTCCCGAGACTATGATACAAAAATGCTGTATTTGCAAGGTTTGAGTAATCTGCAGGTTGGTAATGTGGCCAATTATTTGGATCCCATTGTTAGTAATGGCGAGGAAAATCAAGATATTAAATTTTTGGCAGCCTGGACAACACTGACACTAGCCACGGATCGGGCGGAAAGGGTAAGTAAATACAAATTAGTATATATACGACGTGAGACGAAAAAATTAATGAAGTCGAGAATTCTTTAGAACTTAAAATCCTCATAATTTCCTAAATTAATTGGGGAAATAAAGATTTAACGTAAAATCCTTGCAAATCCTTAAATAAATGAGCATTCCACTAAATGAGCATTCCACTGAAATTAATATGCGCATTACTCCTTAAATATGACCTTAAACAAAACCTTAAAGGCCTTATTCATAAAAAGTTATAGAAGGTTTATTTAACTGATTTTCAACGTTAAATTGTATTTCAAACCTTTCGCAACTTTTTATGAATAAGGCCCTAAATATTAGGCGACCAGGTAAGAACTATAGGAAAAGAAATTGAAATTAGGCAACAACGTTGTGTGAAGAAGTTACATTTATGCCATTACATGAATATCGCATCATTCAAATTGCCACTGTTGGTCCAATATGTACGTCATTATTCCGACATATCATCTCTAGCTCATACAAAGTCGTTGGCTTGTTTGTGTAGGCTAAGGATTTGACGTAACACCAGTCAAAATAATCGAGAGATGCCAAGTCGCCATCTTGGCTCAGCTTGACTTAGAAACCCATACATTGAATGTATGGGGGTAGCATTTATATATATATAGATCTGTATGACGTAAATATACAGCCGATTGGTAGCTGTTCTCCCCGTTATTTGCCGAACATCAGTCCTATACTGCAAGGTAATAACCGCGTGGTGCTAGGAGATTTTAATGCCGGAGATTTGGCATTACCTCCTAGTTAATGACATTAGAGGCTTAGCTTTGGCTGAGCAAATAGATGGTTATACGTTTTCGCAACGAATGAAGACGCTCCCACACGGATTATGGGTGATTGCAGCAACTCGCCATATATCACCATCGTGTGGCCTGGTCTGATAAATAATGTAACCTGGCAGCCCGTCTTTTCACTGGGATCAGACTAGCCGATTTCATCATCTCTGAACGCCGTACTTTCCTGAATCAAAGGAAAACTGACTGGAACGGGTTCACAGAATTCACCAACCGCAGCTTCAGTGAACAGTCTATCCCCTCAGATGTTCGGGTTGCTAATAAGAAATTCGGGGACTACATCATACCCAGATACGGGTCTCTTTCTAATCCTGTCGATCCAATAATCTAGAATTAATAGGATAATTAATAGTCGACGAATATAAGCAAAATAAATGGCTGGATCATCTGAATCATTCCAATTTAAGTTACGGTATCGCTAAATTGTGGGCAACGGTAAAGTACTCTCGAATATTGGCAGGAGAGTCGACCGGACGGTAGTCACGTTTGGTGCTACCACTGTGACTGACCCGAAGAGGGGCGCGTGTTAATTCAACCGGCAATTCATAGAGCACCCGAAGGTAGCAGGTGAAAGTCATGTGTGGTACTCATGCTCTCCGACCCGGAGAAGTTCATACAATTTATGCTGAAGCAGTTGTCCTTGACCACTCTAAGAGTACCCGAAGACTGGAAAACGGACTGAATGTTCCCGCTACTGAATCCAGGCAAAGATGCGAGTAAAGGAGATTCGTACAGGCCGATTTCCCTCCTCTCGCCAGTAGCAAAGACACTTCACACTTTACTCCTCCCGAGCCTCATTGGACATTTTCCAAACATAAAGAACATGAAGAGCAACTCAATGTGATAGTCGATTGCACAAGAATTCCGACCACCGATTACCCTAAGGTTCTTGGTTTCACATTTGATAGTCTTTTCATGTCTAGCGTGCATGCCACAGCTACGTGCATTAATATTATAAGTACGAACAAAATCCTGAAGTCGCTGGCCGGCAGCATTTGGGGAACCGACAAAGAATTCTTGTTGACCATTTACAAAGCGATAGGTCGGTCTGTGGTTATCTTTTCTGCGCCAGTATGGTCACCGTGAGCGCAGTGGAAGAATCTGCAGACTTGTTAAAATGCCGCCCTGAGAACTGCGACAGGGTGCCTCATGTCTTTTGTGGACAACCTACACGAGCAGACGAACATTATACCCGAGCAACGACACAACTTTATGATGTCGAAAAATAATCTGCTTGGATGCTACCTTCATATGCACCCCAACCACCACCTTGTGGTTAGTCTATCCACTACCAGGAAGATCAGGGAAGATTTTCATGAACTAGAGCGTCCAACGCTACAAGAGATCAAAGACCATATCAGGCAGGCCTCACTGATATACACCCTACGCAGTCGCTGAAGCCGTAAGTCCAGATTCACACCTCGTGTGTAGCACGACTTACAATTACAGAGTGCATGTCATGCTTGGAGATCACCCTCCATCAGTGGCTTCGGAGGCTGTATTAAGCAGGTGTAGCCGCCTCAATTCGTATTGGGCAAGATTGATGGCAACATGTCAAACACCTGTCCCGCGTGCAACCAAGGACCTCGAAAACCTACTCAACTTGTTTCCAGGTACCTGGAAACCAATACAGCATAACAAAACACGGCGAATTAAACAACACCTAACGGACGACAAAACTCATATATTGCTACAATAACTATATTCGTATTTACAACTGAGCCGGAATTTCGAAAATATTTTTTAATAATTTCCACACTATCGGCAGGCGTGAAATGATGCATGATGAATTGTCAAACTTTACTAAATATTCTGAAATCTGCACCCAAAAAAAGTTTGATGTTAAACAGCAACATTGTTTGCTAAGTCGTCCGTAGTCAAATTGTATGTTGTAACAACAAAATCTCTGCTGTTACAGCAAAATGTCTGTACATTTTGAATAGCTAACATACAGAGGAAAAGTTTGCAGTTTGCTAAAAATGTTTGCTGTTATGTTAATATAATTGTTGATAACAAAAATTTACATTCGGTATTATTTAAATTTTAATTGTGGATGTATAGTGGTAACACAAATTAAACTTAACAATCTTTCCTATATTTAAAAATAAAAGAAGTACAGACATTTTCTGCTTTCCCATTTTCAGCAGAAAATCTGTTGTTTTAGCATACTTTTTTGTTGTGTCTGCTAACAACAACTCCTGAAGTATACCAATTAGAAAAACACCCGATATTCATGAGAATATACGACATTCAAGCCAATAACTATGTAATACGCTGTATCCAGAATTGGCATTTTTTTAGGATCGGGAATTTGACAGAACTAAAAATTCTAATATCTCCTTATAAATGTTTTCGTTTACTTTAGTTTTTCTCATAACTCTTCAATTATTAATCTAATGCAAACGTCGTGAGTGTTTAATAAATCTTAACATCTTCTATATAATTCTTCATTTTCTAAGATTTATGAAATCTATTGGCCAATATTTGAATCCCGCAATGCCAGTCTCGAATTGCGTGTAGCCGCTGTAACACTCCTACTGATCTCCAATCCCACGGCTGCTCGTTTAATAAGTATACATCGTATCATTCAAAGTGAGACGGATCCACATATGATTAACTACTACAGAACAACCATAACAAGTATTTCGGAGACCACCTATCCATGTTATCAAAATTTGTAAGTTGTGTTGAAGAACTCAAACCACTTCCATTAAATTATTTTTTTATTCTAAATTTGCCAACTTTTTTAGGAGACGTTTATTGTCCTACATGCATCGCCATTTACCCCAGAAGCCGGAACCACGCTATTGGGTTACCGGTAATTATATTTTCGATTATCGTGACTCGAAATTCGGTATAGGTGCCATGCTGCAGGCATTCCTGGTGGGCGATCCTAAATCCGATTTACCAGTTGTGGCTTATTTCCAATTTGACACCGAGGCGTTGGGTAAATTTACCGGACAAATGGCGGTAGGTTTTTACATGATTTTAAGGGAATTAATGGCAGATTTTTATGATTTCTTTATTTAGCTGTACATCAAAGCCCGTGGCCTACCCGATACTTTGTTTAAAACCTTTATGAAAATCAACGGCGATCCCAAGAAATATGTTAACATACAAAATCTTTTGAAATTATTGGATGCTCCCATAGTGGATACCAAGCCTTTACATTTGGAATTTATTTTGAAAATGGAGGGAAAAGCAGTGCTATCGTATTATCTGAATGAGAGAACGTATCAGAAAATCACCTACAAAGATTGTAAGTATAAAGTTGAAAGAAATCATTAAATATAATTAATTAAGAAAGTACTTTTAAAATTAAATAAATTAAGTACTATTAAATTATTTTATGTTTAGTTACTTCTTTTTAAAATTTCTAATTTGATGTTACACAATACAAAATTCACCTTTACTTTTCTAAAATGCCTATTTTTTGTTTGTATTTCCAGTAATCGATCGCATTAGTTTCTTGATACGAGCCGATTCTCACATTAACATGCAAACCGTGCGTTGGCCCTTCATGACCAAATATGTTGTACCCACTGTATTGGGTACTCATGCCGATGTTTTGCTCCAAACCACTGTACTCACTTCGCTGCGGGGCAACATAACCCAATTCCATGATCCGAATGTCATGAAGTCCTCCTTGGAAATTGATGCTCGCTACTCATCATACGCCTCATGTCGCAGTCGCAGTTATAACCCTTTCTTGAATTTGGATCATGAAATCAATCGTGAACAGGGTTTCCTCATCTACGTACCGCTCTATTTGAGTTTGAATTATTATGCTGGTGTCTGCTGGGAATATACTTTCACACGTCCTGAGAATTTAACCAGTGGTTTATCGTTCAAATCGCGTTCGGTTACCATAACTAAGGGTTTGATCACAAAATCGGCCAGTGAACCATTCGAGGAGATTATGTATCCGGAAAGACATCATGATGTGGTGAGTAATGTGATACTTCTAAAATTATACTTATTAATTAATATTTTTGGTTTTATTCGACCTTTTTGTTGTAAATTATTCGATTAATATTGCAATATTTACATCCAACGGTAGTAGTCACACTACAGTAGTTTTTAAGTATTGTTTGGTGTTGTGTTTTTACTTTTACACAACATGATCCCTGATGACGGAATTCAAAAGATAATTCCGAAATATTGGAAATAAATAAAAATTTAAAAACAAACTAGACCTCGAGCTTGAACAATCTTTTAATCGAATATTATACTTATTACATTTTCTTCGTAACTTAAAATTGTCCAAACTCCTTAAATAAGTGTGGAGATTTCAGATTGGTTCTAGCTTTATTCTGAAGTTACATTTATGTAATTATGTATAAAATAGCACATTCCAAAACCGTCTCGTCTTCGCTAGCACTTCAATCGGCCTGTCCATTTTTTTACGACTCTGGCCTTATTCTGGCAAATCATCTCTAGCTCGTCCAAAGCCGTTGGCTTGCTAGCCAACACTAAGGCTTTGACGTTTTGACTTTCTTAATTCCCGTTTATCTAAGATTTTTTATTGTAATCCGTACAGGGTATTATGACATTTGTTTGTAACACTTAAAAACAAAGAGATAGACCGAGCGTTTATTATACCGATCGGCACAGAATCACTTTCTTAGTCAATTTCAAAAATAATAAATTATAAGATATGTATGTCATCCCCGTGCGAGTAAGTTGTTAAGTACGAACGAATAGAAATTTCAACGAGTAGGACTTCAAAGAGTGAGGCTTTCCGCTGATATCCGACCGATTTTCCCAAAATTTTCGAATTGACACAATTAAACAAGTAAGAAAGTTCAGTCGGGTAAACCGACTAATGAATCCCCTCACCTTGAGTCCCCAAAAAAATATTAGTACATTTATTTATTGTTTTGTTTTAATTAAATTATTATCAATTTAAATTGCATTGAATAACTTTAAAGTATGTACTGTTATTAAAGATATACGAGTAAGCTGTTAACTTTTGGTGTAAAATGGTCCATTTGTGAGAGGGGTACCACTTTTCTCTAGACTCTAGGTACTATAAAAGCATTGCACTGTACGAATTTTCAAGTATTTGTATGCACTGGCATTAAAGTTAAAGGGCCTTATTCATAAAAAGTTAAAGAAGGTTTGAGGAACGCTTTAGCAGTGTTAAGGCGTTCTTCAAACCTTCATTTAATTTTTATGAATAAGGGCCAAAAGCTGTTAACTTTTGGTACAAAAAGGTCCATTTGTGTGGGAGGTACCATAAGGGCCGTGCCAATAACGCCCATTTTTCTCTGGACTCTTGATACTGTAAAAGCATTACACTGTACAAAATTTCAAGTATTTATGTGCTCTAGTATTAAAGTTATAAGCTGTTAACTTTTGGTGTAAAATTGTCCATTTGTGTGGGAGGTACCAAAAGGGGCGTGCCAATTACGTCCATTTTTCTCTAGACTCTAGGTACTATAAAAGCATTGAACTGTACGGAATTTCAATTATTTGTATGCACTGGTATTAAAGTTAAAAGCTGTTAACTTTTGGAACAAAAAGGTCCATTTGTGTGGGAGGTACTAAAAGGGGCGTGCCAATAACGCCCATTTTTCACTGTATTGTAGGTACTATTAAACCATTACACTGTTAAATTTGAAGCATTTGTATGCACTGGTATTAAAGTTATAAGCTGGTAACTTTTGGTTCAAAATTTTCCATTTGTGCGGGAGGTACCAAAAGGTTCGTGGCAACTTCGCCCATTCTTCTCGAGGTTATAGTCACTAATAAACTAATACTATGTTTAGAATTTCAGAGAATTCAAATAAGTAGTATAGAAATTATTAAATAATCAATATTTCACTAAATATTTAACCTTTGTGGAGGAGGTACTAGAAGGAGTGGACCAATATGGCCCATCTTCGAACTTAGCCGGTGATAGAAGAAAATATTACCGCATAACTGATAGATGTTGACGTTTCGTCCGAACGGCACATCTGTCTAATTTAAGGTCTGTGGTCAATTTAGCCATGTCCGTCTGTCTGTCCATGTATTCTTGTTATCAAAGTGCAGATTGAAAATATATAAAGCAATCTTTTCGAAAATTGGTACAGAGGCAATTCTTAGACTAGGGACGATCCCTATTGAAAATAGGACATAGGGGTCCATGTTTTGATATAGCCCCATATAAAGGGACCCACCGATGTCACTTCTTGACACTCTAGAGGACACATTTTTCAATTGCTCTGGCTGAAATTTAAGAATTTATATTCTATATTGGACCTAATGGTCCCTACTAAAAAGGCGTACAACGGTTCATGTTTACCATATAAAGTTATCCACCCATGTTCTTCTTGACCCTCTAGAGAACATATTTTTCAATTTATCTGGCTGAAATTTAAGAAATTATACTTTATATTGCACTTTATGCCTCCTAGTGAAAATATAAAGACCCCTTCCGATTATGCTTCTTGTCGTTCATTGAGACCATTGCTCTGTTACGGGAAAAGTTTTCGGACCGTGTTATCTCTCGAAGAGGTGATCACAATTGACCAACGAGATCTTGTGATTTAACATCCTCTTCATTGACCCATATTAGAAATGTCTCCGCTGGATTGTGAAATATACCCCGACCAATGGGCCAAAAACGATAACAACCCGCCGACTGAAGATATTCATCGCCTCTTTTGAACAGAATATGACGTGCCACCACCTTGCGACTTCTTCCTTTGGGCCACGTGAAAGATAAGGTCTACGCCAACAGCCCAGCGTCGATTCAAGACCTCAAAGATAGTATTCGTGAGGCTATCGAGGACATAGGGCAGCCACTTTGCGATGTGGTTATGGAAAATTTCATGAAAAGGATTTGGTCCTGTAAGCGTGGTCGTGGTGGCCATTTGGCTGATGTTGTTTTTCATCATTAACGGCATACCTTCCTCTTTAATATGAAATAAACATCCGATCATTTATCTCAAAAAATGGCATTTTTCTTTGAATACCAAAATAACACCTCTTGTTGGAAAACCCTTTATATTTACAAAAGGTATGCAATGCAAATATTAAATTGTTTGTGTATTTATCTATCGTTTCAGTTCCAATTATTCAAATATGATATGGAGGATTTGGGCATGTCTATTGTGATAAATACCAACTTGAATGAATTAAACAAATATCGTGGAATGTTGGTAAAATCTGAGTTTATGGAAAAGTAAGAAACAAAAGTGAAGAAATCTCTTTAACAATTTAATTTACAAACCAATTTCAATTCTTAATTACAGTGGTTTCTCACGCAACATGATCATAAATTTCCTGATGTATGTTTTTGGCGTGGCTCAATTAAGTTCCATACATTTGGGTCATGATCGCAATTTCACCATGCTAATATCAAATGACAAGTTTACTAAGGTAAGTGTAAGATCATAGATCGTGCTATGGGATATATGCGGAAAATATTAAAATATTTGCAATACATTTTTGAAGATTGAGGGAGCTATCTGCAGCACTGAAGAACTGAAATCGCATGACAACTCCCTGCATCACATTAACTTTACACTGCAGCATACCGATGATCAGCATGTCGACCAGGATTTGCACAAATGGATTATTAACATGGATGTGGAGTCGTCGAAGAAAACCAATTGGTTTAATATTGCCGGAAATGTACAACGTACCGCCGTAGCGGAAACAGCCACCAGCATGGAACCAAGGGACTGGAAGGTAAGTTTTTCTCTAATGCCTCTTAAAGTAATTCATAACATAAATTTATTATTTAATTTTAAAAATTTAAATTCAACAAACATATTTATAAAATTATTTTGAACATCAAGAAAATATTGAGATCAATCTGGGCTCCTGTTGTAGGCACTCGAGTCTATTCTTTGGCCTCCAATTCTTGTTCAGCCTTAATAAGCGTTATTATACCCTCTTGTAATAATTTGACTAATTCAAATTCGGTGAAACCCAGACGTCGACGATTCGAAATATCCATAACACCATCCATAATCGCGGTGTGCTCTCCGCCAGTTCCACGAATTTGTAAATTTAAATCATTGGCCAAGGACTTTAAACGTTCCTGATCCTTGGAGAGCAAAGGCAAGCGAATATGTACCGAAGCTCTTAGTGTGGTACCCAAGTTTGTGGGACAGGCAGTAAGGTTGCCATATCGGGGATGGCGGCCAAACGATAGATTCTTCTCCAGCTCTTGTAAACCTTTAACCAAACGGCTGTAGACATCACCTAAATTGAAAAATAAATTGTACAAATCTTTATAATGTAAAAGCCACCACCTACCCAAATCTCCACATTTTGACATTGATATAATGCGCAAATGATCCTCTTCATTGACCCATATTAGAAATGTCTCCGCTGGATTGTGAAATATACCCCGACCAATGGGCCAAAAACGATAACAACCCGCCGACTGAAGATATTCATCGCCTCTTTTGAACAGAATATGACGTGCCACCATTTCTGATTGTGTCTCCGGACTAATATCGTTCATGCTATAGAAGGCTCCCGTAAGCTCGCCATCAAAGGCCTCAGTCACCACCTTTACCTTCTCTGCAATCTCATTATATTGTTTCTCGCTTAATTTGGCAAAATATGGATAACCCTCTATGTTACGGGCAATACGTATACGAGTGGATAATATATATTTCCTTTCCGGATCCAAATTCTCAATCTCATCCATATTGCCAAAATCAACGTCGGGATGTATTTGCTCCTTTTCATTTTCCACCTGGCCATGATAGTCACGTATAAGTGGATCGAATAGTTTTGTATAGACATCATAACATTCGGGATCGGCGGCATAGAGGCCACACGAAGAATCATGATGATCGAAACCAGATTGAACACAGTCGAGAAGTGAAGCTTCAATGGGTGGGGAGGTAAACACAGCCTTGTATTCGTCCAAAATTTCTTTTGTCAGATATTTGCGCAATAGAGAAGCCGCTTTTTCTTCATCTTCAATAAGTTGTTTGAAGCCTTCTTCGAGAAGTTCAGCAATTTCTTCGGGGGTCTTTTTACTGAAAAAAATAAAGAAATTAATTTTTGAATCGGAAGCAGTAGGATAATGGCATATAAGGATACATCATACCAATTTCTAAAAAAACATGACATGTACAATAGAGAAGCCTTTAATTCTTGAGTCGATTTAACTATGTCCGTCTGTTCTTTTGATCAAAGTCACATATATGAACATATCTCAATGAAAATTTGCACAGGGACCTCATATTATTTCGTTGAACCTTTGTAAATAGGACACCTAGACTTTCACATTATTTCGTTGATAGGACTCATATAAAAGGCCCTTCGAATGTTAACTATTTTTGACCTAGAAACCTTTGTTTATAGGACTCATATAAAAGGCCCTTCGAATGTTAACTATTTTTGACCTAGAAACCACATTATACAACCAAGGTGGCTAAAATTTGGCCGTTTATTGTTTTTTTTTGGTCTTATACCATTCCTAAAATTATCCATATTGGCCTATGTTTTTATATGTAAAGTTCACCTTGCATTGGACCTCTCGACACCCTAGTGGCCACAGGCCGTTTTGGCTGAAGTTCAGATATTTATATTTTATAACGGGGTCAGAATATTTAATATCGACCCATGTAGTTTATTTTGGCTAAAATGTTTATAAGCAGTTACAAATACGTAAAATAAGATATCGCTATCTCTGTTTTTTTTAAAAAAAATTTTGAAAAAAATTGTGGGCATTTTAAATTATAAAAAATTTAAAAAATGAGTTTTTGTGTTTTACGAAATTTATAATTGCTCTTGAACGGCAATTATAAAAATTAAAAAAAAAATTTTACGATTTTTTTTAAAAAACCTTTGTAGAAAAAATTGCTCCCCCCTCAATTTTCATCAAATTGTCACAGAATATTCGTCGCACTCTCACAAATAAGAAACAGTAAAAATTTTTGTGAGACTCAATATTTGTAAAAATTATGGACGAAATACCAAGACTAACTAGTCTGACAATTTTCGTCCGTTTTTGCAAAACACTGCACAGTGGTACGAATTCAAAAAGGGGAAATAATTCGACCGTTTCTTAACCAAACAACCGATTGCGACCAAACTTGGCATAGTATATGAAGAGGTGTTAGAGAAGTTAAGTTTTATATTTGGGCCCCCTATGTCAGACAGGGGCGGAGCTAGAGGGCCTCAAAGTTGGCCACATCGGGTGAAGAAAATGTTCAAGCGCGTGTAACTCGTGTTTCTCTTCCGATTTATAAAATTTCTTTTTGTGTGTGTTCTACTACGAACAGACGGACATAACTGAAGTCTACAAAAAAACTTTTTACACTTTTTATCTCGTATAGTTACCGAGATATCTGCAATTGAAAATTGAATTTTTATTTTGTAAATATTGGAGCACAATATGCACCGATTTCATCCGGTTCAACATGTCTGGATGTGCAATACAATTTCCTATATGACGAAAAAGCATTAGTTCGATATACCCAATAGTATAGTTATGAGCACTTGAAGTTATTTATACTTTTTTCCTAAAAAAATTGACAAAAATCTGATTTTTTTTTGAAAATATAACTACAAGTTGTCATAACTTTTGTACTAAACTATATAGGCCTGAACCAATGTCTAAAATCTCTTCTACTGCGAATGGATCATATCGGTCCATGTTTTTATATAAATAGCTCTTATATAAAAGTCCCTTCCGATTTGACTTCTTGACGCTCTATAGAAATCATTTTTAACTGATCAGGAAGTGTAATATTGTTTTTCTCATAATAAAAATGTGTATGTCATAATGTACCAATTGGTCCACACAAAGGGACCAATTGGTCCATTAAGTTAAGAGCTTATAACATTAAAACCAGTGCGTACAAATACTTCAAATTTTGTGCAGCGGAATGTTTTTATAGTACCTACAGTCCAGTGCAAAGTGGGGGTTATTGCCACGCCCCTTCTAATACTTCTCATACAAATGGTAACATTTTGTGAAATCCATACACAGCTGTTGAAAATATAGCTTCTATATTGCTTAGATGCCAAATCTGAGCTACATATGTATAAATGGAGGCTTTTACAAAATTTAAACCGATTTCGATAAATTTCAAAAGGCTTCGTCCCAGTTGTGAAAGATTGCGACCTATACTTGCGAACAATTTAAGATAGAAGGACGGACAAACATATATGTTTAAGTTGACTCAACTAGTGATTCTGGAATGATCGGTCATCTTAAAGTTGGTCTAGCTGTAGTATTTCTAAGTGTTACAAACATCTGCAACAAAGCAGTTGGAGACGCTGAGGTGATAATAGTTAAATCTACAACTATTACAGACTTTGTTCAGTTATACATCCGATAATCGCGGGAACCTTATATTATTTTTCATCTCTCTCTCTTTGTACGGATGTAAAGGAACATTTTATGACATTTGTAGGGAATGCTCGTAACTCCCATTCCCTTGACTTTACCGTTACAATTCTAAATTAATTTATAATGCATTTGTATTAATAGATATCGTAATGGTTTTAAGTCTATTTGAAGCTTCCCTCTTGTCTAGGACAATTAGATGTTGTTGTACAGGTAGTGCAACCGGATGAGTTATTTTAAGCTGCAGAAATTAGAATTTATGATGAACACAAGAAAAGTTGATATTAAATTTTACTGGGGGCCTAGTTGTGAATCGAACGAAGCACCTTCGGATTGCAAGTCTAGCGAACTAACCACTGAGCTACAAAGGCCACAAACAAAATTCTAATACCTTTTGATGTAGGGTGTATAAAGGGATGTCAATTGGGTACAGGTTAAGGAATAGCCCTCAATGTAAAGATATCTTCTTTGACTTCCAAACGTTCTAGATGTCTCATTTTCTGACCCATCTAAGCGTACAGTAATTTCTAATAAAAATGGGTGCGATACCCTCCGACTTGACTCATTGACAGTCTAAATAATAATTCTTTAACAAAAGTCGCAGAATTTTATGGCTACACTAGCTTTAACCCGGTGCGTTTCGCAGCCCGCATCTTTTATTTATTTTATGTTTAGGGTACTTTAAAATAGTTATACCTCTTTCTTTCAAAACGACATGATTATTATATATGGTGCAAAATGAAGAAGATTTGATTACCTTTATGCTATAAAATACGAACCCTCGTTACATTTCTAGTTTGTGTTCCAAGAGTTACCCTGACATCATGGTACAATATTTATCCCTTTCCACACTGTACCTCAGAACGTTGAAAAACTATTTTTTTGGATCATACGATAGCAACTTTCCCCTAATTTATGTAGCTACATTCACACCCTGGTACAATATATAAAACCCTGTTCCACTGTGTCTATAAAGGTACGAATTTAAAAAGCTAAAGTAAATCGCTCCATTGTGCCAAATTTAACCCTTTGTGTGTCATAATTAAAAAAAATTGCACGATTGGACAGTATTTAAAAATTATAATTGATATTTCTAGATCCAAATTCTCAATCTTAGGCCGGATTTCAATATTTTTGTCCCCTATATGTGCCATTTATTTAACTTGTTTTTTCCCCACGGTTTAAGTAGAAGAACTTATTTGGAAAAAAAAAACAATTTCTTAGCTTTGATTTATGCTGTAAGACCTTTGCACTCCGGGACCACATTCAACACTTTATGCACCACTGTTCCACATTAAAAACTTTTTATTACACTGTGCTTCTAATGAACGAATTTTTATACATATCTGGGACTATTGTTAACCTTTTTTCCCCCACTTACCACATTTAACCATTTTACCGTATTTAACTTTTTTTGCTTCACCGTACCATATTTTTATCCTTTGTGCTCCACTAATCCATATTTAACACACCCTCTGTAACATAGTGAAAAATTTTTGCTTGCCCCAACTTCATCATAATTATAACCTTTTTGCACCATAGTTCTATTAAAAGCATAAATTTTGAAAAAAAAACATTCAATATATTCTATATTTTTGCCCCACTGTACCATATTTAACAAATTTTTGTCTCACTGTACCGTATTTAAAATGTGTATCCACGCTAGCATACTTAATCCTTTTTCCCCGACTGCACCATATTTACTCAAATTTTCTCCACTGTGCATTATTTAACCGTTTTTGACCACTGTGCTCCTAAAACCAAATAAACTCTTCATATCTCATGTTTAAGTTCCAATTTTGGAAGATTGTTCCATTTTTTCCCCATGCTCTATAATTAACCCGTCTTGTCCCACTGTGCCTCTTAAAGTTCGAATAACTAAAAATCACTTCCGATCTGTAGTTTATGTTCCAAAAGTTACGCTGGAACCATTGATCCATATTTGACATTTTTAAGCCACTGTACCATATTTTACACTTTTTGCCCCACCGTGCCCCGAAAACTATGAATAAAAAAAACTGGCTATCCCAAACCGTTGCCCTAAAGACATCCCTCGCTTAAATTTTCACCATTCTAATTTTAGGCTTTAAATTTGGCGGTGGTACCATATTTATCCCTTTCAGTCCCACTGTGCCCCTAATTTTAAAAAAAAATAGCTCCTTGTTCTAGTTTACGTCCCAAGAGCTACTCTCACACCAAATTTCACGATTCTAGGTCTTGCCATTTGGATATGGCTGTTGTACCACATTTTTCCCTTTTTACCCCACTGTGTATGTAAATGTTCGAATTTAGAAAAATCCTGTCAATTTCTGAGTCTACCTCATAAAGGCTACCCTCACACAAAATTTCACGGTTCCTCTTGCCATTTGGATTTGGCTGTTGTACTACATTTATCCCATTTTTCCCTTTTTACACAGTGGGGCAAAAAGGGTTAACTATGGTACATGGTAACGTGGGACAAAATGGGTTAAATATGGAACAGTGGGGCAAAAAGCTTTAACAATGGAACTATGGGAAAAAATGTGTTAGCTATGGTACAGTGGGACACAAATGGTTAAATATGGTACAGTATGACAAAAATGGTTACAGTGGGCACAAAAAGTAAAATATGGTAACGTGTAACAAAATGAGTTAAAATCGTACAGTGGGGAAAAAGGCGTTAACTATGGAACAGTGGGGCAAACATTTATTTACTATGATACAGTGGGGCAAAAAGGGTTAAATATGGTACAGTGTGACAAAAATGGTTAACTATGCATCACAGTGGGGCATAACTTTGTTAAATATTGTACAGTGGAGCAAAGGGGTTAAATATGGTACTGTGGGGCAAAAACTGTTAAACATGGTACAGTGAAACAAAGGGTTTAATATGACACAGTGGGGCAAAAAGGGTTAACTATAGTACAGTGGGGCACAATTAGTTGAATATGGTAACGTGGGACAAAATGGGTTAAATATGGTACAGTGGGGCAAAAAGCTTTAACTATGGAACAGTGGGGAAAAATGTGTTAGAATGGTACAGTGGGACACAAATGGTTAATTATGGTACAGTATGACAAAAATGGTTACAGTGGGCACAAATAGTAAAATATTGTAACGTGGAACAAAATGGGTTAAGTATGGTACAGTGGGGCAAAAAGCGTTTACTATGGAACAGTGGGGCAAAAATGGTTAAATATAGTGTTAGATTTGATTCAGTGAACCCAAAAGGTTAAATATAGCACAGTGGGTCAAAAAGCGTACATTTAGTACAGTGGGTAAAAATATGGATGCAGGGAGAGAGGGTAAGTTAAATATGAAATAAGAAAGTTTTTTTTCTAAATGTATGCTTTTAGTAGCACTGTGGTGCAATAAGGTTAAAATTATGATGCACTGCAATTATGTAGCACTGTGGTGCAAAAAGGTTAAAATTATGATGCAGTTGGGGCAAGCAAAAATTGTTCAACATATTACAGAGGGGAAAAAATGTGTTAAATATGGTTTAGTGGAGCAAAAAGGGTTAAATATGGTACGGTGAAGCAAAAAAGTTAAATACGGTAAAATGGTTAAATGTGGTAAGTGGGAAAAAAAGTGGAACAAAATAGTCCCAGATATGTATACAAATTCGTACTTTAGAAGCACAGTGTAATAAAAAGTGTTTAATATGGAACAGTGGTGCAAAAGGTGTTGAGTGTGGTCCCTGAGTGCAAAGGTAGCTCTTACAGCATAATCCAAAGCTAAGAAATTGTTTTTTCCAAATAGGTTCTTCTACTTAAACCGTGAGGAAAAGTTAAATAAATGGCACAGATAGGGGACAAAAATGTTGAAATACGGCCTAAGCTTGCGAATTTGGATCTTGAAATATCAATTATCATTTTAAAATATTGTACAATCGTGCAAAGTGCTTAATTATGACACACTAAAGGTTAAATGTGGTACAATAGAGCGATTTACTTTAGATTTTTAAATTCGTACCTTTATAGACACAGTGGGACAAACATGGTTTTATATTGTACCAGGGTGTGAATGTAGGTATTAGAACATAAACAAGGGGAAAGTTACTAACGTATGAACCAAAAAAAAATAGTTTTTTAACGTCCAGAGGTACTGTGGGAAAAGGGATAAATATTGTACCATGATGTCAGTGTAACTCTTGGAACATAAACTAGAAATGAAACGAGGGTTTGTATTTTATATATAAAAGTAATCAAATCTTCTTCATTGTGCACCATATGTAATAATCATGTCATTTTGAAAGAAAGAGGTATAGCTATTTTACAGTACCCTAAACAGAAAATAAATAAAAGATGGGGGCTGCGAATCGCACCGGGTAAGCTAGTGAATATACATACTTTATGGGATCTCAGATCAATATTTAGAGGTGTTACTAACGGGGTGACAAAATAAATATGCCATCGTACTATGGTGGAGGGTATAAAAAAAACTATGTATGTAAGGGTAACAACTCAAAATGAAACTAGTAAAAACGGATTAAGTTCGGACATGCCAAATTTTATATACCCTCCAACATGGAACGCATGTGAATGGTTTCGGGTACAATTATATCAAATTTCAGCGGAATTCGTTGAAATTTAAGTTTTTTGTGGAGTTTCGAAGTCAAATCCAAAGGAACTTTTGTATGAGGTCTATATCAAAACATGGGGCTATGACTACCGTTCGGGTATATAAAACCCCAGTTACCAGTTAAAACCCAAGTTACATGCAGCTATAAGAAGTATCTATACCAAATTTCAGTTATCTATCTCAATTATTGTAGAGTGTAACGGACGGACAGATGGAAATAGCTAAATCGTCTTGGAATTTTACGACGATTAAGAATATATACATATACTTTATAGGGCCTTCGATCAATATTTAGAGGTTTTACGAACCTCATCCTTGATATTTAAAAAAATCTGAAAATATCATCTTTATGGTATTTTCTTGTAATGACATGTTTCCGTTAAATGACATTTTTCGAAGTTTTTGATCTCTACAGAATTTAATTTAAATTTTGAGATGTTACACTTTTGTTGAATTGGCACGATATATGTACATATGTACATATGTACATATGTACATATGTACATATACATATTTTAGAAAATATATAAATATTGCCCTCTAGAGATGTATGTATGTATGTCTTCCTATGTGTAATCAATTCTCTTTCAAACTTACATTTGTGATCGAAGTCGCTCCAGATCCTGTTCCAATTTCGAAATAGTCTTTCGAGCTTCTTCTAAATCAGACTTCATGGCATCAAATTGTGTGTCATCGGGACAGGTTTCACACATAAATTTCCTCACAAAACGTATAGCATCCTCGGGCTTATTTTGTTCCTCGTACAGCTTAATTAAAGCTTTGCTCAAGGCATCAATAACACCGGCTCTTTCCAAATACTTACGATATTGAACACGTTTAGATTCAATCTGAAGAATAGAATAGAACATAACATAACCAGAGGAAATGTACGTTAAGCCAATTAAGAGTTTAAAAAAATTAGGATTATTTCCATTATCCCATAAAACATACCGAAGACATTTTGAAATTTATGTGTTTGCTGCAATTTCAATCCACAATCTTTTCTTATCCTAAATTTCTTTCTTTCAAAATCGTTGAGAGAATATTAAAGTGATAAACAATGGCCGCTTATCCTTTGGAATATTTCTATTTGTCAACTTATCAATTTTTCTTTTTTGTCATTTATATTTATTTTTATTTTATAAAATTTTCTTTAGCACTTGTTACTTTGATGTTCCAAAAGTATACAAAGTAGGAAAATGTTTTCAATTCTTGTTATAAAAAAAATATTATTGATCAAACGTCCATTGACGAGTGTTTTGACTGGTTGTTGGTAGTTACGGACGGATGGATATTGGATATAGACACTTTTTTGTTATTAGTACATGATGTAGTTGATTTTTTTTTGTGTTCATAAACTTCGTTATCCAAAGAACAAAAAAAAAAACAATCTAAATAAATGTAAATGCTGCCGTGGCTCTTCGTGACAATCGTTGTGGCAAGTTCACTACAACTGCCGCTTTGCCATGTTTTTAACATTAACATTTGGTTGCAGGCCGGAGAAAGCAAACATGCGGTTGCTTGGCTTGTTTTGGTATCTGTCTATTGTTGTAGCCGTAGTTGCAATTATTTCGATGGCATTCATTAGGGGTTTTTGGGTTGTGTGTAAGTACGTATGTTAACTAGGAAAGGGGACTCTGTGGCGCACAGTGGAGTGGATTGTATAGTATAAAAATATAGAACAACTACAATTCTCCAATTATGTACTAAATCCATTTTAGATCTCATCAATGGTTACGGATAGATATCGGACGAGAAAAACAAAGTTTTAGTATTTAAAAAATGGAAAGTAACATAAAGTTTCCATTTTAACAACATGAATGACATTGTTGCAACTCATCCCGAACTAAAATTTTTGACAAATTCTACTTTTTGGGCGGAGTCGTATAAACATGTATTTAGCTCTTTTCCAAATGACGCCACGAAAATAAGTCCAAAATTAAGGCCTGTATAGTAAAGGGTTTTCCAACAAGAGGTGTTATTTTGGTATTCAAAGAAAAATACCATTTTTTGAGATAAATGATCGGATGTTTATTTCATAATAAAGAGGAAGGTATGTCGTTAATAATGAAAAACAACATCAGCCAAATGGCCACCACGACCACGCTTACAGGAACATATCCTTTTCATTGAATTGTCCATAACCAAATCGCAAAGTGGCTGCCCTATGTCCTCGATAGCCTCACGAATCTTTCTATCTTTGAGGTCTTGAATCGACGCTGGGCTGTTAGCGTAGACCTTATCTTTCACGTGGCCCGTAACAGAGCAATGGTTTCGTTGCTTGTGTGGCCCGTAGCGCCGTCTTGTTGAAAGTAAACGTTGTCCAGATCAATACCATCCAACTCCGACCATAAAAAATCATTAATCATCTCTCGATAGCGCAATCCATTCACCGTAACTGCTGATCCAGATGCGACAATTTTGCTTGTTGGCGTAGCCACCGAGGTGGAAATGGGCCTCATCAGTCAAGATGATTTTTCGATGATTTTCGAATTTTAATAATTTCATTTCGTTGTTGAAACGTGTATCGTTCCATTTTTAGTAATGGCGTAGTTTCTACTTGTCAAATGTCAAAGAATAAAAGCTTCAAAAGTGACAACTACCGAAATACCGGGTAATTCAAAATAACACCTCTAGTTGGAAAACCCTTTATATAATAAATACTATAGCCAAAAGAATATAATAAATAGAAGCCAATATACTCAAAGTATACTCAAATGAAATGGAATTATCCGTAGATCGGAAAAGTTATACGTCACAAGGACCATAGGTGGCATTTTCATACTAAAATGTTTAATACTTCTTAGTTATGGACAAGCTCTAAAACCGGCCAGACGGACTAAAGTTTTTTTTGTACATGTATTTCTCAAATATCAAACTTTTAACTTTTTTTGTATGTATCCTCGATGAAAAACCATCGATTAAATCGAATGGCATTAACCTATGACATCACATTTTCGATACTTTTTTTAAGATGCAGCTCACATGGGATTAAAATGGACAATATACGTCATTTTTTATACCCAACTCCACTCTGTGATACAGGGTATTATAAGATTTTTTTTACTCTAAAATGTTGAAACTATACCCACCTTAAAGTACGAGCATACCGATTGACTCAGAATCACTAGCAGATTCGATCTAACCATGTCTGTCCGTCCGTCTGTCTACAAAGTACAGGTTTTACTCCGATCTTGTTGAAATTTGACGCAACGCACTCTTTCACGCCAGGAACGAGGTCTATTGAATTTGGTTAAAATCGGTTCAGATTTAGATATAGCCCCTCATATATACATATGGAGGATTTCATGTCAAGTGAGTCAATTTTTAAAACCGGTGTCTTCAGATCGTTCTAAAACATGCACCAAGTTTAGTTGTTGTTGTTGTAGCAGTATATGTGTTTGTTGTCCATTAGTTGTTTTCATTCGCCTTGTATAGTGGGTTCTGCTGTATTTGTTTCCAGGCCGAGGAAAATGGCTGCTTCCACTGGTTGGGTCCAAAGAGACCTGGGAACAAGTTGACTAGGTTTGGCAGGGCAGTTAAAAAGGTGTAGTGTGTTGTGTCCCTGGTTACAAGCTGGACATGTGTTCGACGTGGTGCCATCAATCCTTGCCCAGTATGAATTGAGGGGGCTACACCAGCCAGATCTTAATTGAGCCAAAAGTACTCTTGTCTCTGTCGTGGTAATTCCTCTTCCTCTGAGGCCACTGATGGAGGTTGTTCTCCTAGCACGACATTGACTCTGTAATTATTCACGGCTTCAGCGACTCTTTGATCTAGAGGTTCTCTCTTGTAGCGTCGGAACTCGCGCTCTAGATCATGAAGTTCTTCCCTGTTCTGCCTGGGAGGTGGGCGCCTATCCACTAGATGGTGATTCGGATGGCTGGGACGGTAGCAACCAAACAGATACTGCTTCGACTGCAAAAAAAATGTGTCGTCACACGGTTATGATCTTCGTCTCCTCATGTAGGTGGTCCACAGAATACATGAGGAGGCACCCTGCCGCAGTTCTCAGGGCGGCATTTTGGCAGGTCTGTATATTCTTCCACTGCGTCTCGCTCACATTCGGTGACCACACTGGTGCTGCATAGTTTACCACAGACCGACCCTTCGCTTTGTAAGAGGTCAACAAGGTTTCTTTATCTGTGCCCCAAGTTCTGCCGGCTAGCGACTTGAGGACCTTGTTCCTACTTCATATTTTATTGCAGATAGCTGTAGCATGCGCGTTAGACCTGAAGAGGCTATCAAATGTGACACCAAGAACCTTAGGGTAGTTGATGGTCGGAATTATTGTGCCAACGGCTATCACATTGAGTTGCTCCTTCACTTGCGCTGTCCATGCAGTAAACAGTGTGGCTGATGATTTGGTGGCGGATATTTTCAGGTTCCTCGCAGCGAAGAAATTGGCCAGGTGGACATTCAGCCTTCCACATATGTCATCGATTAAAGAGCCCGACACCAGAATCGTACAGTCATCAGCATATGATACGATTTCAACGCCGTCAGGTGGGGGTGGAATTGCAGAGAGGTAGAGGTTAAACAGTGGCGGAGATATCACTCCACCTTGGGGAACTCCCTGTTTCACTTTACGGCTGTTGGACTTCTTGTTTCTGAATTCCACATACGACTGGCGCCCACACATGTAATTGACGGTCTTACGTTTCAAACTGTTCTGTAGAGACGTGTTGTCGATGTCCTCAAAAAGCGTGGCGTGGCTGACAGTATCGGAAGATTTCGATAGGTCTAGCGCCACGAGGACGGTCCTGTCACCGGGCTTGCTCTGGTTAAGACCGCGGTTCACATGCGTATTATTTTCGTCCTGCTACCAAGTTTAGTCCTACTGGATAGTGGTTTTGACATACAATTTCAACCAGATCGTTTAAGGACTGTCCGAGTTGAAGGATGTTGAATATTGAAATTTTGGTCAAAACGGTCCTTTTTTCCCATCCATATAACTAATTACATATTGTATTTAGAAAATAAAAAAATATTCAAAGCTACAACTTTAGCAATTATTGTTAAATCTTTTAAAAATGTTTCGATGTTTTTAAGAGGTTTTAATTAAAAAAAGTATTAAAATTTTATCAAAAAATTTGCTTTTTCGCAATATCTTGTAAGATATCTTTGAAACCGTTGATGGGTTGAAGAAATTATATTAGATGAAGGGTACTTAATTTAGGATTATTTAAAGCTTTCTTAAACCAATTCCGATAAATGGTTCTCCAGTTATGCTAAAATATATGGTTGAACCTCAATTTGTTTAAGAGGTTTATCGTTATTTTGATAGATAAACAGGTCCCATTCCACTAACAGTCCACCGAGCTTTTCAAGAAAATTACCTAAGCTTTCCATTGAGCAAAAAAATATCGGTTTAAAAAAAATGTCTAAATAAGATTTAATTTCGCAAAAAAATATTTTTGAAATTTTTTATTTTCTTAAAAAGATTAAAGAAAAGACTATCGAAAACCCTTCGTCACAATGTTCTAAATACAATAGCTAATTAGTTATATGGATGGGAAAAAAGGACCATTTGACCAAAATGTCAATATTCAACATCCTCCAACTCGGACGGTCCTTGACCGATCTCTTTGAAGTTTGTGTCATAACTACTATCATCTCGATCAACGACATTGCATTTAAAAAGTGACTCACTTGACTTGAAACCCCTCATGTATGTATATATTGGATAAACTTAAAATAGTTATAATCCCTTAAATTTTCGTTTATTTCGAGGTTCATCTATTAAGCCAATGACACTCTTGAAAAAAATTACAAATTTTTATGATTTATTTTTTAATATTTGTGAGCGTTGTATTTTCATCAATTTCAATATCACCAGTCAGTTTTACGTTATTTCTGTGAACCAATGTGCACGTTCGTTTATTTTCCGCTCACTCATATATGTATGCATGTTGTAGTATTTGTTATACTCTTCATTCTTACTTATGTAGGCGTAATTTTCATTCTCTCCAATATCATAGCATTGTGTTTTTAGTTGTTTTCCTAAGTGTGCGTGCGTCTGTCCTTAATAGTGTCATGGTGATTTTCAATGTAGACTTGCAACGTCCGTATGTCCCACATCCCTTTATACTTATACATTGTACACTTGCATACTTATGTACTCCTATGTGTTGCACAGCCGTGGATTATGGGGGATTTTAAATTCCATCAAAAAAGGCCCTCGGAAGGTATTCGCAAGAACAAATAGAAATAAAATGTCATTTGAATGCCTGAGATGTTCTGACAAAGAGCGTTTTCGAAAGGACTCGAAAATAATATATTAAAAATTTTTTAAAATAATGATCAAAAGAAAGTCTATATAGGGTGATCCATTTCGAGGTTCCCTGCTTTTTTAAAGAACAAAACACAGAAAATTCAAATTGAATGGGGAATGTTAATTATCACTTGAAAGAACATTATTTGGCATTTATTTTTTGAAGATTATGTCTATCAAATGTTGGCCGCGGCTTCGTCTCAGATGGTCCATCCGTTGAGTCCAATTTTCGATGACTCGTTCGAGCATTTCAACTGGTAACTGGCGAATAACACGGGTGATGTTTTGCTCCTGGATCGAAGCGGGTTTGTCCGCATAAACTTTAGACTTTACATATCCCCACAGGAAAAAGTCTAACGGTGTGATATCACACGATCTTGGTGGCCAATTGACCGGCCCAAAACGTGAAATTATCTGCTCACCGAAGTGTTCTCTCAATAAATCCACTGATTGATGCGATGTGTGGAAAGTGGCGTCGTCTTGTTGAAACCAAATGTCGCCGAGATCACGAGCTTCAATTTCAGGCATGAAATAATCGGTTATTATGGCACGATAACGGTCGCTTACGTACGTACTCACCGGCATCATTTTTGAAGAAAAATGGACCGATGACTCCGGTACGTCGATAAAACTGAATAATTTGTAAACGTTGTTCAGGCGTAAGTCTTTCCATGATGAAATGCCAAACAATACTTAACAAAAATAACATGACAGCATGACACAACTCACACGTGATCTCTCAAAAAAATGCTATTGAAAAAAGTATCTCTACTTAGATCACCCCTTATAAGTAAACGTTATATAGTTTTCCAAAGACAATCTATCTGCCAATTGTATTATTTATATTTTTAAATAAAAAGGACTCTTAGACTAAGGGCCTTATTAATAAATGATAGCTTTATAGAACTGATTTCCAAAGTAAAATATAAACCTTCTATTCACATCTATTAATAAGATCCTAAAATCTGAACAGTATCTGCTGTTATAGAAAACTTTTTTTCGATGTTTCTCCAGGATCGTTGCCTTAATGACAGCAAAAACAAACTCAGCAACCTCATGTCGTGCAATATATTTTTCTATAATATTTTGGCGGATAATGACAGCTATTTTAGGTGACAAAGTCTGCTATTTTAGCAGAAATATTTGCTAGCAGATATGGTTGAAGTGGCATTGCTGTTAAAACAAACAAATTGTCCACAGTCATTCCATCTCCCACACGATATACCATTATTTCATACTATATATTTCCCCTGAAAGTAATCCGACTGAGATCTTCTTATTTGTTTTATAAAACAAATTAAATGCTATTCGATAAAATTAAAATACTCATAAACCCTAAAAAGTTTTATTTGTGAAGCTCATCGCAATAGCTATTAATATCAGAACTTTTTTTTGTATATGATCTGATTTAAATCTCTTAAAGGCCCCACGTTACGAGTATCTGTTTCTAATTAGGAAAGGCCAAGTGAATTCCGCTACCGTTTAGGTAAAGCAGCCTAGTTGTGGTTGTCATGTCTCTGATTTCCATTTTCATTATTTTCCGTCTTCATTATTTTCCTTCTCTACTCATACAAACACACGACACACTCTCTGTCACAAACACACGCGCACTAAAAATACTCGTATAACTTTCAGGACATGCACTTGTTTAGTTTTGCTAACCAGGTCCGTTCTATATTTTTTTTTGTAATTTAATGTGTGCCTTTGCTATCCCTCATGTTGGAGGCATACATCATGTATCGTTTAACAGGAGCAAACTGTAGGGGATCCACTTAAGTTCTGATACATGAAGAAATTATATTAGATGAAGGGTACTTAATTTAGGATTATTTAAAGCTTTCTTAAACCAATTCCGATAAATGGTTCTCCAGTTATGCTAAAATATATGGTTGAACCTCAATTTGTTTAAGAGGTTTATCGTTATTTTGATAGATAAACAGGTCCCATTCCACTAACAGTCCACCGAGCTTTTCAAGAAAATTACCTAAGCTTTCCATTGAGCAAAAAAATATCGGTTTAAAAAAAATGTCTAAATAAGATTTAATTTCGCAAAAAAATATTTTTGAAATTTTTTATTTTCTTAAAAAGATTAAAGAAAAGACTATCGAAAACCCTTCGTCACAATGTTCTAAATACAATAGCTAATTAGTTATATGGATGGGAAAAAAGGACCATTTGACCAAAATGTCAATATTCAACATCCTCCAACTCGGACGGTCCTTGACCGATCTCTTTGAAGTTTGTGTCATAACTACTATCATCTCGATCAACGACATTGCATTTAAAAAGTGACTCACTTGACTTGAAACCCCTCATGTATGTATATATTGGATAAACTTAAAATAGTTATAATCCCTTAAATTTTCGTTTATTTCGAGGTTCATCTATTAAGCCAATGACACTCTTGAAAAAAATTACAAATTTTTATGATTTATTTTTTAATATTTGTGAGCGTTGTATTTTCATCAATTTCAATATCACCAGTCAGTTTTACGTTATTTCTGTGAACCAATGTGCACGTTCGTTTATTTTCCGCTCACTCATATATGTATGCATGTTGTAGTATTTGTTATACTCTTCATTCTTACTTATGTAGGCGTAATTTTCATTCTCTCCAATATCATAGCATTGTGTTTTTAGTTGTTTTCCTAAGTGTGCGTGCGTCTGTCCTTAATAGTGTCATGGTGATTTTCAATGTAGACTTGCAACGTCCGTATGTCCCACATCCCTTTATACTTATACATTGTACACTTGCATACTTATGTACTCCTATGTGTTGCACAGCCGTGGATTATGGGGGATTTTAAATTCCATCAAAAAAGGCCCTCGGAAGGTATTCGCAAGAACAAATAGAAATAAAATGTCATTTGAATGCCTGAGATGTTCTGACAAAGAGCGTTTTCGAAAGGACTCGAAAATAATATATTAAAAATTTTTTAAAATAATGATCAAAAGAAAGTCTATATAGGGTGATCCATTTCGAGGTTCCCTGCTTTTTTAAAGAACAAAACACAGAAAATTCAAATTGAATGGGGAATGTTAATTATCACTTGAAAGAACATTATTTGGCATTTATTTTTTGAAGATTATGTCTATCAAATGTTGGCCGCGGCTTCGTCTCAGATGGTCCATCCGTTGAGTCCAATTTTCGATGACTCGTTCGAGCATTTCAACTGGTAACTGGCGAATAACACGGGTGATGTTTTGCTCCTGGATCGAAGCGGGTTTGTCCGCATAAACTTTAGACTTTACATATCCCCACAGGAAAAAGTCTAACGGTGTGATATCACACGATCTTGGTGGCCAATTGACCGGCCCAAAACGTGAAATTATCTGCTCACCGAAGTGTTCTCTCAATAAATCCACTGATTGATGCGATGTGTGGAAAGTGGCGTCGTCTTGTTGAAACCAAATGTCGCCGAGATCACGAGCTTCAATTTCAGGCATGAAATAATCGGTTATTATGGCACGATAACGGTCGCTTACGTACGTACTCACCGGCATCATTTTTGAAGAAAAATGGACCGATGACTCCGGTACGTCGATAAAACTGAATAATTTGTAAACGTTGTTCAGGCGTAAGTCTTTCCATGATGAAATGCCAAACAATACTTAACAAAAATAACATGACAGCATGACACAACTCACACGTGATCTCTCAAAAAAATGCTATTGAAAAAAGTATCTCTACTTAGATCACCCCTTATAAGTAAACGTTATATAGTTTTCCAAAGACAATCTATCTGCCAATTGTATTATTTATATTTTTAAATAAAAAGGACTCTTAGACTAAGGGCCTTATTAATAAATGATAGCTTTATAGAACTGATTTCCAAAGTAAAATATAAACCTTCTATTCACATCTATTAATAAGATCCTAAAATCTGAACAGTATCTGCTGTTATAGAAAACTTTTTTTCGATGTTTCTCCAGGATCGTTGCCTTAATGACAGCAAAAACAAACTCAGCAACCTCATGTCGTGCAATATATTTTTCTATAATATTTTGGCGGATAATGACAGCTATTTTAGGTGACAAAGTCTGCTATTTTAGCAGAAATATTTGCTAGCAGATATGGTTGAAGTGGCATTGCTGTTAAAACAAACAAATTGTCCACAGTCATTCCATCTCCCACACGATATACCATTATTTCATACTATATATTTCCCCTGAAAGTAATCCGACTGAGATCTTCTTATTTGTTTTATAAAACAAATTAAATGCTATTCGATAAAATTAAAATACTCATAAACCCTAAAAAGTTTTATTTGTGAAGCTCATCGCAATAGCTATTAATATCAGAACTTTTTTTTGTATATGATCTGATTTAAATCTCTTAAAGGCCCCACGTTACGAGTATCTGTTTCTAATTAGGAAAGGCCAAGTGAATTCCGCTACCGTTTAGGTAAAGCAGCCTAGTTGTGGTTGTCATGTCTCTGATTTCCATTTTCATTATTTTCCGTCTTCATTATTTTCCTTCTCTACTCATACAAACACACGACACACTCTCTGTCACAAACACACGCGCACTAAAAATACTCGTATAACTTTCAGGACATGCACTTGTTTAGTTTTGCTAACCAGGTCCGTTCTATATTTTTTTTTGTAATTTAATGTGTGCCTTTGCTATCCCTCATGTTGGAGGCATACATCATGTATCGTTTAACAGGAGCAAACTGTAGGGGATCCACTTAAGTTCTGATACATGAAGAAATTATATTAGATGAAGGGTACTTAATTTAGGATTATTTAAAGCTTTCTTAAACCAATTCCGATAAATGGTTCTCCAGTTATGCTAAAATATATGGTTGAACCTCAATTTGTTTAAGAGGTTTATCGTTATTTTGATAGATAAACAGGTCCCATTCCACTAACAGTCCACCGAGCTTTTCAAGAAAATTACCTAAGCTTTCCATTGAGCAAAAAAATATCGGTTTAAAAAAAATGTCTAAATAAGATTTAATTTCGCAAAAAAATATTTTTGAAATTTTTTATTTTCTTAAAAAGATTAAAGAAAAGACTATCGAAAACCCTTCGTCACAATGTTCTAAATACAATAGCTAATTAGTTATATGGATGGGAAAAAAGGACCATTTGACCAAAATGTCAATATTCAACATCCTCCAACTCGGACGGTCCTTGACCGATCTCTTTGAAGTTTGTGTCATAACTACTATCATCTCGATCAACGACATTGCATTTAAAAAGTGACTCACTTGACTTGAAACCCCTCATGTATGTATATATTGGATAAACTTAAAATAGTTATAATCCCTTAAATTTTCGTTTATTTCGAGGTTCATCTATTAAGCCAATGACACTCTTGAAAAAAATTACAAATTTTTATGATTTATTTTTTAATATTTGTGAGCGTTGTATTTTCATCAATTTCAATATCACCAGTCAGTTTTACGTTATTTCTGTGAACCAATGTGCACGTTCGTTTATTTTCCGCTCACTCATATATGTATGCATGTTGTAGTATTTGTTATACTCTTCATTCTTACTTATGTAGGCGTAATTTTCATTCTCTCCAATATCATAGCATTGTGTTTTTAGTTGTTTTCCTAAGTGTGCGTGCGTCTGTCCTTAATAGTGTCATGGTGATTTTCAATGTAGACTTGCAACGTCCGTATGTCCCACATCCCTTTATACTTATACATTGTACACTTGCATACTTATGTACTCCTATGTGTTGCACAGCCGTGGATTATGGGGGATTTTAAATTCCATCAAAAAAGGCCCTCGGAAGGTATTCGCAAGAACAAATAGAAATAAAATGTCATTTGAATGCCTGAGATGTTCTGACAAAGAGCGTTTTCGAAAGGACTCGAAAATAATATATTAAAAATTTTTTAAAATAATGATCAAAAGAAAGTCTATATAGGGTGATCCATTTCGAGGTTCCCTGCTTTTTTAAAGAACAAAACACAGAAAATTCAAATTGAATGGGGAATGTTAATTATCACTTGAAAGAACATTATTTGGCATTTATTTTTTGAAGATTATGTCTATCAAATGTTGGCCGCGGCTTCGTCTCAGATGGTCCATCCGTTGAGTCCAATTTTCGATGACTCGTTCGAGCATTTCAACTGGTAACTGGCGAATAACACGGGTGATGTTTTGCTCCTGGATCGAAGCGGGTTTGTCCGCATAAACTTTAGACTTTACATATCCCCACAGGAAAAAGTCTAACGGTGTGATATCACACGATCTTGGTGGCCAATTGACCGGCCCAAAACGTGAAATTATCTGCTCACCGAAGTGTTCTCTCAATAAATCCACTGATTGATGCGATGTGTGGAAAGTGGCGTCGTCTTGTTGAAACCAAATGTCGCCGAGATCACGAGCTTCAATTTCAGGCATGAAATAATCGGTTATTATGGCACGATAACGGTCGCTTACGTACGTACTCACCGGCATCATTTTTGAAGAAAAATGGACCGATGACTCCGGTACGTCGATAAAACTGAATAATTTGTAAACGTTGTTCAGGCGTAAGTCTTTCCATGATGAAATGCCAAACAATACTTAACAAAAATAACATGACAGCATGACACAACTCACACGTGATCTCTCAAAAAAATGCTATTGAAAAAAGTATCTCTACTTAGATCACCCCTTATAAGTAAACGTTATATAGTTTTCCAAAGACAATCTATCTGCCAATTGTATTATTTATATTTTTAAATAAAAAGGACTCTTAGACTAAGGGCCTTATTAATAAATGATAGCTTTATAGAACTGATTTCCAAAGTAAAATATAAACCTTCTATTCACATCTATTAATAAGATCCTAAAATCTGAACAGTATCTGCTGTTATAGAAAACTTTTTTTCGATGTTTCTCCAGGATCGTTGCCTTAATGACAGCAAAAACAAACTCAGCAACCTCATGTCGTGCAATATATTTTTCTATAATATTTTGGCGGATAATGACAGCTATTTTAGGTGACAAAGTCTGCTATTTTAGCAGAAATATTTGCTAGCAGATATGGTTGAAGTGGCATTGCTGTTAAAACAAACAAATTGTCCACAGTCATTCCATCTCCCACACGATATACCATTATTTCATACTATATATTTCCCCTGAAAGTAATCCGACTGAGATCTTCTTATTTGTTTTATAAAACAAATTAAATGCTATTCGATAAAATTAAAATACTCATAAACCCTAAAAAGTTTTATTTGTGAAGCTCATCGCAATAGCTATTAATATCAGAACTTTTTTTTGTATATGATCTGATTTAAATCTCTTAAAGGCCCCACGTTACGAGTATCTGTTTCTAATTAGGAAAGGCCAAGTGAATTCCGCTACCGTTTAGGTAAAGCAGCCTAGTTGTGGTTGTCATGTCTCTGATTTCCATTTTCATTATTTTCCGTCTTCATTATTTTCCTTCTCTACTCATACAAACACACGACACACTCTCTGTCACAAACACACGCGCACTAAAAATACTCGTATAACTTTCAGGACATGCACTTGTTTAGTTTTGCTAACCAGGTCCGTTCTATATTTTTTTTTGTAATTTAATGTGTGCCTTTGCTATCCCTCATGTTGGAGGCATACATCATGTATCGTTTAACAGGAGCAAACTGTAGGGGATCCACTTAAGTTCTGATACATACTAGATTGGAAAAAATGTGTTGGTAGGTACTGTTGAAAAGTTTGCTGTTACAGCAGAATAATGTTATAACTCTGATTCTGTATATAATTTAAAAATGTTCAAGACCAAAATGACTTTGAAATTTATCCGGTCTACATACTTTGAAAATTTTATATTTCTAGCGGAACTGTAGTTACTACGAATTAATTATTATAGTATACATATCCCAAACAATTTCACCCATCGAACTTTACCGTCAAACTCCTCACAAACTTACAGGTAGAACTAAAATGTAGATAGCACTAGTGTGACCTTAATGGAGCTTTCTGAAAACGAGAGCTAATGCAAAAACTACGATTGGCAATCCCTAAATAATTGTACAATTGAAAAAAGATTTATATGTTGTACTCATATTTTTAACTTAAAATCCTCATAAATCCTTAAAAATCTGTAAGCTAGAAGACCTTGTATTGATATTTGGGCTAAAGATAAAATATTGATATATTGTGCTTTATTTTTTTAACTTAATTCCCCATAAATACTTAAAAATATGATCTGTAACCTAGTAGTTCATGAAATACACAATAACAAATATATTTTTTTATTTTCAGGCCTGTGTTAATGTTACTTATGCTCCGCTGGTATTCACCAAACGTCCTCATACTCTAATGGGCTCGATTAGATTTGGTAATGCTACCACTGATAACGAATGTCCTGAACAAGGTTCAAGCATACAATTCAATAGCAGAGCTGGGGTAAGTTTATTCGTACGCTATCAGTAATGAGATACTTGTGAATACTTATCGAATTTGTTTGTCATTTTGTATAGCCCTCAGATCATGCTCGTGAATTCCTGCTCTCGGATAATCCTTTAACGGATACAGGTTTCTGTCCGAAAGAAGTTTTAAAATTTACTCCAATACCGACATCAAAATACTGCAAACGAAGCAACTTTGAGAATTTCACTTCGGTTACAAAATACGATATGGATGTGCACTTTAATAACGTAAGTATTCTATGATTTAAAATTCTAATAAGGGAAATATGGGTAACAAAAATAGTTGTACACCCTCCTATGAAATATGGTGGGCAATGCAATAGTTGTTGTTGTAGCACTATATATTTGTGTGTTCTATTAGATGTTGTTTTTATTGGCCTTGTGTAGTGGGTTCTGCTGTATTTGTTTCCAGGCAAAGGAAGAACGCTGCTCCCACTGGGTGGGTCCAAAGAGACCTGGGAACAAGTTGAGTAGATTTGGCAGGGCAGTTAAAAAGCGGGACATGTGTTCAACGTGGTGCCATCAATTCTTGCCCATTATGGATTGATGCGGCTACATCAGCCTGATCTTAATTGGACAAAAATTACACTGTCTGTCGTGGTAATTCCTCTTCCTCCGAGACTACTGGTGGAGTGTGATCTCCTAGCACGACATTGTCTCTGTAATTATTCACGGCTTCAGCGACTGCATCAGAGTGTATGTCAGCCAGACCTGCCTGGTAGATCTTTGAGCTACCACGATCTCGCGTTCTAGATCGTGAAGGTCTTTTCTGATCTGCCTGGGAGGTGGAAGTCTATCCACAAGATGGTGGTTGGGATGGTTGAGACGGTAGCAACCAAGCAGATACTGCTTCGACAACAAAAAATTGTGTCGTCGCACGGTTATGACCTTCGTCTCCTCATGTAGGTGGTTCACAGATGACATGAGGAGGCACCATGTCGCAGTTCTCAGGGAGGAATTTTTGCAGGTCCGTATATTCTTCCACTGCGCCTCGCTCACATTCAGTGACCACACTGGTGCTGCATAGTTTACCACAGACCGACCTATCGCTTTGTAAGAGTCAACAAGGTTTCTTTATCTGTTCTCCAAGTGCTGCCGGCTAGCGACTTGAGGACCTTGTTCCTACTTCTTATTTTATTGCAGATAGCTGTGGCATGTGCGTTAGACCTGAAGAGTCTGTCAAATGTGACAACAACAAAACTTAGGGTAGTTGTGGTCGGAATTCTTGTGCCATCGACATCATATTAAGTTGCTCCTTCACTTGAGCTGTCCATACAGTAAACATGGTGGCCGATGATTGGTGGCGGATATTTTCAGGTTCCTCGCAGCGAAGAAGTAGCAATCTCATCCTTCCATGGCCCGAAGCCAGAATCGATCAGTCATCAGCATATGATACGATTTCAACGCGTCAGGGGAGGTGGTTTTGGCTAGTGGACACGCCATATCCACACATGTAAGCCGCGGTCTTAACCAGAACAAGCCAAAACCACCTCCCCTGACGCGTTGAAATCGTATCATATGCTGATGACTGATCGATTCTGGCTTCGGGCCATGGAAGGTTGAGATTTCTAACTTCTTCGCTGCGAGGAACCTGAAAATATCCGCCACCAATCATCGGCCATAGCAGTAGTCGTACTATGCTGCTTTCGGAATCCGTTCTGATGATTTGCAATTGGAAAATGTCCAATCAGGCTCGGGAGAACTAACGCCTTTGCTACTACCGAGAGAAGGGAGATAGGCCTGTACGATTCCTTCTTTCTCGCATCTTTGCCCGGTTTCAGTAGCGGGACCACTCTTCCCATTTTGCAAGCGTCGGGATTTCTCAGAGTGATCAGGGACAGATTGAGGACCCTAGTCAGACGCTCAACTCCCGGTATGTCCAGCTGCTTCAACATCAGCAAAGACATTCCGTCGGAGCCAAGCGCTTTGGATGACTTAGCGCTACGGATGACGTCTGTAATTTCTCCAACTGTAAATTGCGGTGGTACTTCTTCAGCTCGGATACGACGCATTACTCTCCTTTTCGCTCTGTCACTCATGGGCTGCTCTATAAATTGCCGGATAAAATAACGCGCGCAACTCTTGGGGTCAGTCACAGTAGTGGCACCAAATGTGACCGCCGTCCGGTCGTCTTTCCTGCCTGGATTCGAGAGTGACTTAACCGTTGTCCACAATTTACCAATACCGGTACTTAAGTTGCACTGCTTCAAATGATCCAGCCATTTATTCCGCTTATATTCGTCGACTTTCCTAGAGATTTCTAGATTCAGCTCCCTGATTCTAGGTTCAGCAGGGTTAGAACGACGAATTTCATCAGGTTCGTCTGCGAGTCCTGCTGCATCTGCTGGGAAATTAGGTCGTATCTCGGGTATTCGACCAGCAGGGATAAAGCAAGCGGCTTCTGCGTTGATGTTACCTTGGAATTACTTCTGAGCTACACGAACATCTGAGGGGACGGGTAGTTCACTGAAGTTGCGGTCGGTGAATTCTCTGAACCCGTTCCAGTCCGATTTCATTTTAATCAGGAAAGTACGGCGTTCAGAGATGATGAAATCGGCTACTCTGACTGTGGAGATGATTATGGGGAGAGATCTTATCCCAATGAAATGACGGGCTGTCAGATAACGTTATTTATCAAACCAGGCGCATTAAAGTCTCATAGGAACACTTGGTTATTGGCTTGCAGTAACGGACAGATGTCCGGCAAATAACGCGTAAAACAGCTACCAGTCGGCGGTATATATACGTTATACAACTCTATCTCGGCAGTCCCGGACTTAACTGCATTAAATGTATGGGTCTCTAGAGTCAAGCTCAGGCGAGATGGGTCTTTATTGCACAGAATGGTGTAATAGTAAATCAAGTCCCCCAACTCCACTCCTAGTGCGATCCTTACGTAGCACACTGTAACCCTGACAACTGCGCAGGCTGCATGTGTCGTTCAGCTTTATTTCCTGGATCGCAGCGACCTTGATGTTCTTCCGATTCATAAAGTCTAAAATCTCGTTGATTTTGCGGCGGAGACCATTGCAAGAAGGATGCATGTTCGGTGATGGTACAGCAATATGTGGTGTTGATTGCTGTAGCGGAAATTGCGGCGGTGTCACATAAACTGAAGGCGTCGATCACGTAGACGACGGGGACGACGACACTGACGACTGCGATTCTTGGGCACACTGTGAGGTAAGGCAGCAGGCTCCCAAATATCTCACGCGGCGATACTCCCTGGCGTTTCTAATGCCGGAACAACCCCAGAGGTGCAACCACTCCATACATCGGGTACACTTTGCTGATGTTGAGTTGTTGAATTCGGAGCAGACACTCCGAGATGTGCCTCTCCCAAGGCGAAAAAATGGACGAACACAAAACACGTAGTATTGTGGTGGCAGCCCCTGGCCGAAAATTGCTGCTTCGGGTCAATCCGTGACATATAACCGGCTGCCGTGGGATCGCTATAATCGATACTATATACAATAGCCCTCCATATTTCACCATAGTGTCGCCTGGGTTCGAACCACATTCCCATAGATAGAACATCCGACTTCATTGTCTGATAAATATCGTCATTAGGCAGTCTATTACATTACCCTGTTTAGTTAATTTCCTCATATAAAGTTTTTTAAATCAAATGTAAGCTCATCATAATTTCAAAGCAGAAGCAGCGGGACTCGAGACCAATTATTAACCTCAGAATCCAAGATCTAAATCTAGAAATGAGTAGAATGGTCAAGAATACAACTTGAATTCCAGGACCCGTAGACGAGCGTAATTATTTTCGGCGTGCCAGTAAGGTTATGATTACTGCGATGTTGATGCTGAAATAGTAGGATTTTTCGGGAGTCTGGGTATGTCTTTAGAATCACTTTAAAAGTTTCCGAGACTCGGGCAGAGTAGTCTCACTGCTCAAACCTGGTCAAGATACTAGTAAAGAAGAATCATAAAGGTCGTTTCCTAATCCTAAGAATTTTTTTGCTGTGAGTAATATGAAAATATCCGTCTCCGAATCGCCCGTCGCACTGTTCACTACATGGACTGAAGAAGTATGGCCGCCTCTGAATTTAAAGACTCACAATGCACCGATTTTTACCACAAGATATCCCAATATCCTTGACATGACATTCAATATCTTAACCAGAACAGTTGGTGTAACAGGGTGGCTCTCGTGGTTTGTGACTTTACGAAGACTTTCTATACTAAATGGTTTTCCAACAAGTAGTGTTATTTTGGTATTCCAAGAAAAATGCAATTTTTTGAGATAAATGGTCGGATGTTTATTTCATAATAAAGAGGAAGGTATGCCGTTAATAATGAAAAACAACAACAAACAACCAAATGGCCACCACGACCACGCTTACAGGACCATATCCTTTTCATGAAATTTTCCATAACCAAATCGCAAAGTGGCTGCCCTATGTCCTCGATAGCCTCACGAATTCTATTTTTGAGGTTTTGAATCAAGGCTGGGCTGTTGGCGTAGACCATATCTTTCACGTGGCCTCAAAGGAAGAAGTCGCAAGGTGTTAAATCACAAGATCTCGGTGGCCAGTTGTGATCACCTCTTCGAGAGATAACACGGTCCGGAAACATTTCCCGTAACAGAGCAATGGTTTCGTTGCTTGTGTGGCACGTAGCGCCGTCTTGTTGAAAGTAAACGTTGTCCAGATCAATACCATCCAACTCCGACCATAAAAAATCATTAATCATCTCTCGATAGCGCAATCCATTCACCGTAACTGTTGATCTAACCTCATTTTCGAAAAAGTAAGGTCCAATGACCCCGCCGGACCATAAACCGCGCCAATCAGTCACACCTTGAGAATGGAGAGGCTTCTCAACAATAACTCTTGGGTTTTCCGAGCCCCAGATGCGACAATTTTGCTTGTTGACGTAGCCACCGAGGTGGAAATGGGCCTCATCAGTCAAGATGATTTTTCGATGATTTTCGAATTTTAATAATTTCAATGCATTGTTGAATCGTGTATCGTTCCATTTTTAGTAATGGCGTAGTTTCTACTTGTCAAATGTCAAAGAATAAAAGTTTAAAAAGTGACCGAAATACCGGGTGATTCAAAATAACACCTCTTGTTGGAAAACCCGTATAAAACATGCCGTGTCACCTTGTGAGAGGACATCACCAATCCCTCCCATCAGGTTTGAAAAATTGGATTGTCAACTACATGTGAAACAATAACTCAAAACCCCGTGGAATTTAACAGGGATACCCCTCAAATATGGGGTGATATCTTCTACACTCTTTAATCCCTGACTTTCGGAAATTCCAACCCAACTGATTGAAATCGTGACGTATCCCAATTATTTTAAAATACTGGCGTCAAGCCCATAAACTTCTGCAATCTGTGATAGGCTGAAGAATTGCCTACCTGATCCGACGAACTTACTGGCGAGGACATCGCCAATAACTATGGACAAGTCTAAGACGTTGGAATCAACTAAATGTGTGACTGCCAGTCGTTTGAGGAATTCGGGAACAGGAAGTGAAAACTTGAAAAATCTCTTTAACCTCTTCCTTTGGCATATTCCACCCCTAACTGACGATTCCAGCTGCAGGACCAGACATTTTTATACCCTACACCACACTGTGGTGCAGGAGAAGAGATAGACCCATTGTTTATTATACCGATCGACTTGTAATCACTTTCTGAGTCGATTTAGCTATGCCCTTCTGTCTGTAGATGTATTCTTGAAATCAAAGTACAGGTCGCAATTATGGTCCGATCTCAACAAAACTTTGCAGATAAATTTCTTTAGGCCCTTAGGCCTTTCTTAGGGTGATCCCTATTGTATTTGGTTTATCTCCGATTTGGCATATATGCACTGTATAAGCAACATTTTTGAACCGATTTGTACAAAAATTGACAGAGAGTAGTCTCGTGATACACTTAGAGATAATACAACTAATCCATAATTTGGTGAAAATCGGTTCAGATTTAGAAATAGCCCCCATATATATGTTACCCCCGATTTGACATGTAAGCGCTGTAGAAACTGTATTTTATATCCGATCAGTACGAAATTCGCAGAAAGAGGTTTCTTATTACATGAAGGAATACTGCCAAATTCGGAGAAAATCGGTTCAGATTTAGATATAGCCCCCATATATATATGAGCCCCGATTTGACATCTAAGCCTGTAGAGACTGTATTTTATATACGATCAGTACGAAATTCGACAGAAAGAGGTTTATATTTTACATGAATCAGTATTCAGGGAAAATCGATCCAGATTTATATATAACCTCCATATATATGTTCCTACTGATTTGGTTACAAAGCGCTATAGAAGTTGTACCTTACTTCCGATCATTACAAAATTCTCCAGAAAGATGTTCCTCAATTTAGGAGCGAATATTGCTTAATTTAGCGATTATCGGTTCCGAATTAGATATATCCACATATATATGTTCTTACCCATTTACCAATTATTCCAAATTATTGTCTCAATGACCCTCATCGCATTGTTAGGGAGGTGTATAGGTGGACTTTCTGCCTTTCCTTACTGGTTGATATGTGTAATGGGGGTCCACTAATAATCCTCTTCCTCCTCATTAGTATTAGCTTTATAGAAAATGTTTAGCTAGAAAATCTGTGTCATAAACATCTGATAAATATTATGAATAATTCCTACTTTGTAAAATTATTTAATTTGATATTCCTTATTTTAGATGCCTGAATGGTTTGATTTCTGGTCCTCGCGTTTGGATCATTTTGTCTCCTCATTCTCATCGGAAAAGGTGGACCGTCTTGATATGAACAAAGAAATTCATTTGTCCATCAATTCGCCCAATGATTACTTTTGGCTAACAATCGAAGTGAATGGAGTCCGCAGACGCATCTATCATATACCATTCATACAGAAATTGGATTCCAAATATGATGCATCTCATGAGATACTCTATGATTCAGGCGTAAAACGTAAGACCTAAAAAGAATTTAGAAAACAAATTATATTTACTGACTACATAAAAAAAATCTACTTATTTTCAAGGTTCCTGTTCCGTCATTAATGGCATGGTTAACAGTTTTGACGACTACCTAATTAATCTGGCTGACTATCATAAGGTTACCAAGGGTGAAAATTGTCAAACTCTGTTGGCAGCCGATTGTAGTCCTTTGAGAGAAATGGCTGTATTCCTTATGCCCTCCATAGGGAATAGTTTGAGCTCTAACTATGGCTTGAGAGTTTATATTGGAGAGAATTATTTCACCTATAAATCGACGAATAGTACAGATGATAAAGCTCCGGTATTGATAATATTGAATGATAATGAGAAAACGGTAGATGTACGAGAGAAACCCTATCAATATCCCGAGGAAGGAAATAATTTTGATTTTAGGTGAGTACATATTAAAAACAAAAAAAAAATTAAATCAATTCCAAAAAAGTCAATTTTTTGTTAAAGTGATTTATTCTAATTTCACTTTAATTATATTGTAATTTCCCGATATTATTTAATAAGTATATTAATTTTCAGCTGAAATGTTCTCTCTACTCTACAGCTTTGATTCTTAAGTCTTTCACAAATCTTAAACTAATTTTGTTTTTTTTTTTCTTCCTTATTTCAGAGTTGAGGTCAATGAGCAGAACATTTTAATTGTTGAAAACAATTTAATGCCCTCCAGCATTCAATTTGATATGTTGAATATTTTGAATTTGGAAATATTCTCGGTGTACAAGAATAAAATGTGTGGTCTGTGCAGTAAACCCTTAAATAGCATGCGCAATTATACCCTATGCGCCGCATAACTCTAAACAAAAATCCTGTTTAATTTCCTAACAAACAATCAAAAAACACATACAATAACATGATTTTTTCTTTAATGTTATTTTTATTTTTTTTCTTTTTTTCTTAGAATTTAAAAAAGTTTGAGATTAAAACTCATTTATTTTCTATGTCTGACAAAAAAACTAAAGTTCTAAAGCAGACTTGGGGAAAACTATGTGAATTAGAGTAAATACAATTTGTAATAAATAATATACATAAAGGTAAATAAAGTAATATGTATTTAGCATAAATGATTTTGTTGTTGTCTTGTCTAATTTAATGGTAGATTATAGTGTAGTGTCTTTCGATTGGCACATGACTCAAACTTTAATTTGTTCCTTGGAGCTGGTGATGAATATATATATGTATAATATATAATAGGTAGATTATAGTGGATACCATACTGTTTTCTAGACAATTTATATTTTCTTCAAAAACTCAATAAATTGGAAAATATTGTATTTTATAGAAATTTCCCTTTTAATTCCCCTTTTTATGATACTTCCTTTCTTTACAGACCATTTGAGGCAAAATGTCAATCAAATGATTTCTTTCGGCTTGGGTAATCGATTTGTATTTCTCGTTTTTAAAATTAAGGTTTGGAATTATAATATGCCAAAATTGAGAAAAATCGACATTTTTCGAAATTGAGGTATATCGAAAAATTTAACATTTTCTTGGTGGATGGGTGGAGCAGTCAAACAAATGGTGAGTTAAATCAGGGACCA
Organism: Eudasyphora cyanicolor; assembly: GCA_963930755.1. Classification (NCBI taxonomy): domain Eukaryota; kingdom Metazoa; phylum Arthropoda; class Insecta; order Diptera; family Muscidae; genus Eudasyphora; species Eudasyphora cyanicolor. The sequence continues at coordinate 27,713,562 of OZ005734.1, forward strand.
AATCACGGCATTCTATATCGAGTTATTTACGATCGAAATGTGTTTTTTTAATCGCTTAGAGAGAAAAATCTTCTGTCGAATTCCGGTAACGGGTGGCGCAGAATGATCTATATGGTTTGAATTCTTGATAACTTTTTTAATTATTATTCTTTTTTTAGCATTTTGTGAAGGAGACTTGGGGAATTAATTATGAATCGAACAACGTACAAAAATAATAGAATTTTTGCGAAATTTTGCGAAAAGTTATGGAAAATATGCTAAAAAGAGCACGTATGTGCGAAGCAGAAAATTTAAACCATATAACTCATTCTGCGCCACCCTGTAGATGTTTTCGTGACTTCTAATGGAGCTTGTCTAGTTAAATTTTAATCACAACCAATGTTTAGTTTTTCTTATTAACAAAATTTAAAATGACTTTTCGATTGAAAGTTCTTGATATGGAATGCCTTGGTTTGGCCCCTGTCTCCCAATTTCGAAGCGCTAAATAGGAAAAAAATACCAGGCATTCAGAAATTTCAGCAGGTGAATGTGCATTTGCATTGAGTCGAGCAAATAAACAAACACAGTCACTCTCCAATAAATTAACCCTCTAACAGGCAAGACCGTCTACAGGCGGTGTTCGCTTTTTGGGCTCCAGTACTGAATTAAAAAATATTTCCCCTCAAAATTGTGACAACTCATTTTAGACGGTCCTACGTGATAATTTGATATGTTCCCCAAAACATTGTGACATGTCCATCGTGAGATATGGTCTATCAAATTTGAGAAATCAACAAATTAGCTCCGAAAATTATTTGTTCAATTTCGCTGTTTTTTAATTTTCAAAAAACGACAGTTATAATAAAGCGATCGACTTCAAATTTTTACCAATAATAGTTAACATATTATTTTTTAAATTTTTAAGGTATTTGGAGATAACAAAAAAAAATTGTTATTTCTAATCGAAATAGTGGAAAATATTTTTTCACTATTTTTCATCTGACGTTCGTTCGCTGGCTTTTTTTGCATAAATATTAAAAGTTAAAGTTATTATGTCTACATTAGGGATGTAACGAATATTCGCATTCGTATATGCGAACGCGAATTATTCGCATCATTTTAACATTCGCTTTCGCATTTGCAAAAACCATCTTTGGATTATTCGCATTCGCAAAAACCATTTTTGGATTATTCGCTTTCGCAAAAATATATTTCAGTATTCGCTTCCATTTGTTAAAAGTGTTAAATCTCCTTATTCCCTTCACACAATTTGAAGATATTAATACCAATAAAAACCTCTGTCACTTCTCTTCAAAACAGTTGAGAAATTTTGTTTGTCCTTGTGGTAACAGGAGGTAAAAATATGGAAAACATTCTTAATACTTGAATATCCTGGAAAAATATCAGTTCAGTACCTTAAATTTACTTGTACTATTCGGTTTCGCATTCGCAAGAAATATATTTCAATATTCGCTAAAGTCACTTTCGTTACATCCCTAGTCTACATATACTTGGAAAAAAATATAGGCTTTATACGATCATTTTTACGATTTGGTCTGTTAGAGGGTTAATGGGTCGATTATGGATTGCAACCAACGTTTAATTGCGTTGCCAAAATTACATTACGGATGGAAACTACCGACAACTTCAGTTGGTAAATGGGGGTTTTTTGGCAACCATTTATTTGTGGTTGTTGTGTATTATTTTTAAAGAAATAAAACGTGAAATTAAATGGTAGTTATATTTTTTATTATATTTTCAACATTACATATTTTTTCTCGCGTTTGTAGGTTTCATGTTGATTAAAATCATCACAAAACAACAATACGCCTGGGAACGTAGTTTCCACGAAGATGCCGGTGGCGGCGGTGCCCAATCGCTTATTTTAAAGCAAACCCTAACAACACAGGTGGTGAACCATCTTTATTGCCATTGGAGCAGGCGGCAGCAGACCTATTGCATATTCATTTGGCTGTAAATCTTGTATGTAACCTTTTTCTCGTTGTAGGGACATTGTATTTCATGTTCAAAGAATAGTCCCACTGAGCTTATCATTAAAAATCGAATTTTTGTAGTAGAAATTTACTTTTTTTTGTTCAATTTTTTGTTTGTTTACAATATAGTTAACGAAGTGTCAAACACTCTTATCGACCTTAACTGACAAAAGTTGTCACACATAATACCAATTTTTATTTCAGTTGCATTGCTAGAGGGCAACTGAACTGAAGTTGGGTTGCAATCCATAATCGACATATTCGCCCTTATTCCAGTTGGCGTCGTCGATTCTTAGTCGACACTGTTTAGATCGACTTCGTAAATTTTGAAATTTTTTAAAATATTTTTAAGTTATAAAAAGGGTTTTTGTTAGTTCATGGATACCAAAAACATTCGTTTTGGTGTAAAGATGACAAAGCTAGAACTTCATAGATATGACGGAAATGATGTGACGACGTCGACGACGCCAACTGGAATAAGGGCGATTAATTCGCATAAGGGTGACTGTTTTTTTTAGGAAATGTCCCTTCATTTCCCCTTTTATGGTTATTTTGTTCTGTTTATTTGAGACAAAACTTACATAAAATGATTTCTTTTGGCAAATACCATCGATTGAGATATTTGTTCCGTTTCGAAATTCCAAACTTTGATTTGTAGTAAAGTGGGTCCCTTACTTATCTCTAGGCAATTTATATTTTCTTCGAGAAATCGATATTTTAGGAAACATTCATATTTCATTTCTTTATGGAGTACAATCGATTGATGATGCCTCGCTTTATTTTTGAAGCAAAGATGTTAAATAATGATTAGATAATGCTAATGATTGCTAATTAACATTATTTTGTGAAATTCTCTAATTCATCAAACAATTAGAATTAGTTCAACTAATTCCCATTAGATAATTGAAATTTTTATTCCAATGGTAAAACTAATTGCAATTAGTTGCCATTAGCAAAAAAAATTGGTTTACCTTTACAATTAGAAATCTAATTGACTTCTGCTAATGCAATTAGATATTCAATTAGCTCGAATTAGAATCAATTATTTTGATAAAAATAAATTGTTATCAACTGGTTACCAGTTACTGGTAATTGTTTGAAATGTAAATAAATAAACGTGCTTTGCAATTTGTTTCAACTTCAAACTTTCAAATGTTTGCATTGTTTAATATTCTAAATGAAAGTTGTATTTTTGTTAACTTAAAAACATATTTATTTGTCGCAATGTCGGAAGAAATATCATTTGCAAGTAATTTTTGTGGTGATGATGAATACACGCCTTCGAAAGAATCGAAGAAAAGGAAGGTGTTCAATGGAGATGGTGAACAATTTGTGAAGAGGCGTATGGAAAGCACTTTTGGCAATATAATTTTCACATCGAATTTTTATATTGAAGTTAAGAAGGTATGAAAGTTCCATTACAAAACTATACATCGAAACTCCTTGTTGTGTTGTTAAAGTACTTGTGTAGTGTGCCGTAGTAAGTTGACTTATGGGCGTATGTTAACATGAATTTTTAGATGAAGTAAGGTATGAATCAATTTTATATAAAAACCTTGTATCAGATTTCAGAAAATAAAAAAGATAAAATAGTCGGAAAGTGCGTTGCTTGCAATAAGGTGATTTGCGGTTTTACGGGAGTCTCTTCAAATTTTATCAGCCATCTCAGAGTGCGGCATCCTGAAATTTATAAGGAATATCTTACGAAGAAATCTAACAACCAAAACTTGAGTATTCAATCAAATTTCGATAAGAAACTTATTGAATTTCTAGTGGATTCAGGCTTGCCGCTTTCCCTGGTTGAAAGGCAGTCATTCATCAACTTAATTGAGGGTATTGGCCTTAAGTTAATGAGTAGACAGACGGCAATGAAAAAATTAGAAGAGCATCACAAACGCATGGAAGAAAGTGTGAAAGCCGAACTAGCCACAGCGAAACATGTCTGCACAACGGCGGATATTTGGTCAGGAAATCACAGAAGCTTTTTCGGATACACCTGCCATTGGCTTGATAAAGATTTTAAGAGGAAATCAGCTGCTTTGGCGTGCAAAAGGATGTTTGGAGTTCACTCTGCGGAAGCAATTGGGCATATCATGACCGACATAAATACTTATTATGGTTTAAATAGAAAAAACATTGTTCTATCCGTAACTGACAACGGGTCAAACTTTGTCAAAGCTTTTAAGGAGTATGGAGTTGATAATGCCTCTGAGATGGAAGACGACGACGGCAATGAAGAATCAGAATTCCAAAACAAGATTTGCCTCCCTAAACACCACAGGTGCTCTAGCCACACATTAAGTCTTCTGGCTACGTCTGATTTAATAAAGATTTTGAAAGCCGATGAATCCCTATTCCAGCGGAACAATATGGTAAGAAATGTTTTAGTTAATATATTTTATACTAGAATATAATTTATTTAGGTGTTCAAAAAATGCAATAATTTGTGGAAAAAATGCAAATGGCCAAAAAGTTCGGAAGTGATACAGGAAACTTTAGGTGGATGCCTCGTTGTGCCGGTTGTGACGAGGTGGAACTCGCTATACGACGCCGTTGTTCGACTTCTCCAGCACAAGCCGAAACTGGATGAGTTGTGCGATAAATTGAGCCTGCCGCGTTTTACATCCTGTGAACTATCATATTTGGATACATACAAGCTGATTGTGGCGCCTATTGCTCAGAGTCTGGACTTTATGCAAGGCGAACAGAGTGTTGGATATGGTTGCCTTTTGCCTACAATTATCACTCTGAGCAATAAATTGATAAAAATCCAGCAGAAAATCGAGCATCCATTCTCTACAATTGCATTAGAGCTGGAAAAGCAATTAAGAAAACGATTCCGAGCTTTCTTTGAATTAAATGAGCAGGCAGATTTGGCGCTAGCTGCAGCTGCACTGATTCCAAACGTAAAGTTGAGCTGGTTAAAAATCTTACAAAAAACATCACCGCAATTTACATATACGCGAATAACGGAAAGGGTTATTCGTATCATCACTGATTACGCAATCAAGCAGAACCTTCCTGCAACAAACGAAAATCATAAATGTGAGGGTTCGTATACTGAATCGACCTTTTATGATTTCAGTGATGGTGGTAAGTTCTGCATAAGTGACACATATACATATATGGTATTTTTAGTAAATCAGATTACATTTTTGCAGAAGAAAGTACTGCTTCATTGCCAAAATTGACAGAGGAGGCTGAAAGCCTGCATTTTATTTCGAATATGATGCATCAATATTTGAATGATGATGATAAAACTTCCAATATATGGTCCAAATATCCTATATTAAAGGAAATAGCAATGTTTTGCAACACACCGCTTACGTCTTCAGGCCCTGTGGAGCGACTATTTTCCTTTGCGGGCATTATTAATAGTCCAAGGCGGGGTCGCTTGACGGATTTTTCTTTTGAAAAGCTCGTATTGCTGAAAGCGAATATACCCGGTCATTCTAGTTATTAAACTGTTATTAAACGTTAAATAGGTGTGCATGTATGTAATATATGTAGTACATATTATGTACATAAGTAATATATATATGTGTGAAATTCATATTATGAATATTTTAGTTTTTTTTTGTTTTTGAAAATATCAAAATAATTGATTCTAATTCGAGCTAATTGAATATCTAATTGCATTAGCAGAAGTCAATTAGATTTCTAATTGTAAAGGTAAACCAATTTTTTTTGCTAATGGCAACTAATTGCAATTAGTTTTACCATTGGAAAAAAAATTTCAATTATCTAATGGGAATTAGTTGAAAAAATTCTAATTGTTTGATGAATTAGAAAATATAAACCAATTGCATCAATTGCTAATTCTAATTGGAATTTAACATCTATGTTTTGAAGTTATCTTCCAGAATTGAAAATTTTAGGAAATATATCATTTTAAAGAAATTTTGCATTATTTGTTAGATTTCTCCAAAATTTCAAACTTTGGCTTTCAGTGTATATATTTCCAAATCGCTGGGTCAATAACTCATTGGCAAATTTGCAAATATCCTCCAAAGTTATAGAGTACAAATTCAATTAAATAAAAAACATTTTATTACGAACAAACTCTCTGTTTGTTTATTGTTGTTAAAGGTATAAAATAGGAAAAATGCTCTTTAGATAATCTAGAGCACATATTAAAAAAAAAAGATATTGCCATATATCAAGGGATAAAAAAACAAAAAAATAATTCATTCAGTTAAACTTAACAGTAGTTCAAAAAGAAAATCAAACTTATTTCTAATCAAGTGTAGAAAAATCCTTTGGCTTGTTTCACACATCACTTTCTTTGTTTATAGCGAATTTGGATCTCGCGATCTCGATGGAGTTGTGAGAGTAAATGTATTCGTATTTGGGCCACATTCTCCAAATATTGATTGCATAAGAGACATGTTACGGGCTTTACAGTGTCATTGCTATAAATATTGCGGGAAAAATGCATTACATTACAATTAAAAAAAGGACCAAAAAAAAAGTCTGCTTTTTACACTTACAATTGTCTTAAATTGTGCAATTCCTCGCAGTGCCGCAATAGAGCCTGAACTTTATCGTATTGCTCATCGTGTAGAACTAAAGCGGGCAACATGGGGAATATGGAACGATCACCCAACACTGCCACAGTTTCGAGAATTTCAGCAGTCTCATGGTATTGCCAAACGTTGTCATTTTCATCGGAGTGTGTTTCAATATATTTTCGATTTTTACTCAATAGTCTGAAAAGCGAAGACACGGAAAATTCGACTTAATATTTGATAAATTTGTTAGATAACCATTTTAATCTTACTTAATAACAAGCTGCTTGATTTTAGCCTGTAAATCACCAATTTGTTTGGGCACAATGTTGGGTCGCTCCTCTCCAGGATCTGTGAATAATAGCGCATCCATACAGTAACGAAGTTGGTTAATCTGCAAATGGTTAAAAGAAAAGTGTTAGATATTGAGAGTAGGTATGCCTTTTGTAAAAGCAATTAAAAGGAACTTGAAGGACATTAAGTTATGGCAAAAATGATATCTGATAAAAGATCATTGATAGTTTTAAATCATTAACCTTCTGCAAAATATCATTGAAATTTAATGAAAGATTTTAGTCACGGAGATCTGGTAGAAATAATCGATCTCTCAACAAAAACCTCCGGTCAAACTTCACTGAACTCTTATAAAGGAATATGTACAAAATCATTGACCTCTGGTCAACGATTATGATCATTGATCCCATATCGCTTTCTGCTCAAAAATTTTTGATATCTGGTTAATACTAATTTACCTATATTAATATCAATCGAAGCATATTTCATTGACCGCTGGTCATATATCAGTGAATTCTGATCAAATATCAGTGAATTCTGGTCAAATATCGGGGAATTGTGTTCGAAAATCGGTGAACTCTGGTCAAATGTAATTGAACTATGCTTAAATATCATTGATCTCGGTTCGGATATTATTCTCTGGTCATATAGCATTGACCTCTGGTCAAATATTATTGACCTCTGGTCAAATATTATTGACCTCTGGTCAAATATTATTGACCTCTGGTCAAATATAATTGACCTCTGGTCAATATCATTGACCTCTGGTCAATATCATTGACCTCTGGTCAATATCATTGACCTCTGGTCAAATATCATTAACCTCTGGTCAAATATCATTGAACTCTGGTCAAATATCATTGACCTCTGGTCAAATATCATTGACCTCTGGTCAAATATCATTGACCTCTGGTCAAATATCATTGACCTCTGGTCAAATATCATTGACCTCTGGTCAAATATCATTGACCTCTGGTCAAATATCATTGACCTCTGGTCAAATATCATTGACCTCTGGTCAAATATCATTGACCTCTGGTCAAATATCATTGACATCTGGTCAAATATCATTGACCTCTGGTCAAATATTATTGACCTCTGGTCAAATATCATTGACCTCTGGTCAAATATCATTGACCTCTGGTCAATATCATTGACCTCTGGCCAAATATCATTGACAGGTGACCCAATATCACTGAATTCTGGTCAAATATCACCGAATTCTGTTCAATGATTATTGACCTCTCGTCAAAGATCATTGACATCTCGTCAAAGATCATGGCCATCGAACGAATCAAAATAATAATTTTTAATATGAAAAAAAAAAACGACTTACCATCTCAAAGTCCTCCGTTTTTATTTCTACGTCCAAATTTAAGACCACATCATGTTCTCCATACAAAGGTTTGTATGTATGTGGAGCGTAGCCCAGGCCAGCGAGTATGGACACATATTTCGTGCTGCTACTATTGCGTTTTATTTGCATGGTAGGACAGAATAACATTGTCATCAATGCCCCAAAGCCATGAATATTGGGCATGAGTGTAGTTGAACGTGCCACAATAGTTTCGCCGGTTTGTGTTTCCGTTATACCCGCGGCCACAATTAAACGCTCATGCACATCCTGTGGATCGGTATCGAGGAGAACCGAATTCACTGACTCTCGTTCAACATCCACACATTTCCAAGTTCCGGCGCGTACTGCGGAAAATATCTTCGTTTCCAGCGGCGAAAAAGGACCTCGTAGTCTTATAATTTTATTGCAAATTTTTAGTGGCGGTGGTTCAACATCTTTATCCGTGGAAGGTTGAATCGAACGTAAATATTCTTCATTTTGTTTCATGTGATCTTCATCCAGGTAACGGGTGGCTAAAGCCTGTTTACGGAGCCGGAAGTCATGATCGGTCTAAGAAAAACATAAATAAAATTTTATCAATTTTAATTTAAAACCAATTCGGATTACTAGTGCTTTCACTTCTATATACCTTTGATAAATAATTTTCATCAGATTTTCGGGCAAATTGTCTCTCCACCAGCAGATCATTAAATGTGGTAGTATTGGACAAGTTTATTATAACATTAGCCACAAACTCGACCACAGAAAATATTTCAATCTCCACAATACCAGCATTGGCGCATTGTTGTAAAAGATCTTTAGTATCTTCTGACCATTTGCCATTCGGTGAGAGTACAGATGACGGCTGAACCATAGCTAAACGACACTCAAATACCCGAGGAGGTATTTCAGCTAGGGATGCAATTCTAGGCCACAGACAACGCAGTTCTTCGAATCGCACAAATGCAGTACTGCCGTCATCAATGAACAGAACCTATAGTTACAAAGGATTAACGTTTAAAACTAAAAAAATCCAGTTTAATTTAACATACTTTAAATTGCAGCGAACCCGATGAGGAAACCTTGAGAACCTTTGCACGATGATAGCGGTCGTTAAGGGGAGCACAGAGTATCATTCCTTTTGAGACGGCAGCCGGAGTTGGGAAGCTTGCGGCCTCTAATTCTTTGGCATTATTTATAAAGTCTACTATTTCAAGTAAACGATCTTTTTCTGTTATGGGCAGAAAGAAAAATTTGCTGCAGTGCTCAATCTGAGGAGAAAAATAATAAAAAATGATTAGAAGATTATATTACAAAAATAATTAGATATCTCAAAATAATAGAAAATAACTAACATGAGTAATTCGACCTCTTAATTTTTTATGAAAGACCGAAGGCAAAACAATCAAATCTGGATGTTTTAAATTGTTTTTCACAGGCTGCCAAACACCTTCAATCATGGCACCATAACCTCTTTCTTCAGCATACTTAATACCCAAACGAGGACTGAAATGGATTCGAATATCATCAATAACAATAACTCAAAGACTATTGGCCACTTAGAGTTTATAAATACAACTGTGGCGTCGTTTTATAAAGAAATTTCTCTAATTTATTGAGTTTATCAGATACATGGTGGAAAAACATTTCAATGATATTGGTTTTTACATATTGTTTTCGAATTAAAACAATATGTTCGAAAGCTAAATTTGTCTTTTTCCTATCTTTTGAAAGCGCAAAGTATGAGATTACTTATATTCAATGGAATATTCAGGTATGATATCATATCGCTTTCAAATTCCATTATCCTCTCTCCATAAATTTTCTCAATTTTGAGAACGCGAAGAAAGTCCATTTTCGCATTGCAGCAATCTAATTTCGATCGATTTGACAAAGAGAATGGAAAAATAAATGGAATTTGAAAGTAAATAATAATGATCATATTTCATGCATAATTGGCTTCTTGGGCTTTCTATGTATTGATATTAAATATATAAAATAAAAAAAAAATAAAAATCGCTTTCCATCAAATACCTAAAAGGTAACAAAAATTAATGAAATGAAAATTACTCACTCCATAACATTGATCACTGTTCGCATTTTTGACATACGCATTCGTACAGCCTTATAAACTTCAGGACGCACTCTTCCCGGCACTACCAAGCGTTTACTGCTCTCATCATAATCATCTTCCAACTCATTCTTAAAGGTAACAAATACCCTTTCCGAGCCCGATTGAAATCTCACCTCCATATCTTGCGGCTGTATGCCTACATCTCTGAAAATATCCTTTATGTGGTGCGTATAAAGTTGTCCGATGTGTCGATTATTAAAATTAGTAAAATATACTGTACTACAGGGATCATTGCCGCAGAGTACGTGATATACTCCTCTCTCACGATCAGTGTCATTGAGTGCGCTTCGTGTAAAGTAGTTAGGATAAAATGCTCCGGCAATGACAATTTTCAAAATAATTGTTTTTTCGCGATCCATCCAATGTACACGTTGGTAAGGATTTTGGACTCTGAAATGGAAGCCATCCAAACGTTCTTTGAGCTCTTGTATCAACAAATGCATTTCTTTCATTGAGCGTAAATTGATATAGTATCGATTGGCCCAGGCATATTGACTTTCATCATCGTGAAGATTATTTTGTTCGCGCATTGAAGACCAAACCTAAAATTAGGTGGAATAAGAACATACATATCAAATAATATGGGTAGATTAAAAGATATATTCATGGAAATAAAGATATCGCCATAATTCCGTCCCTCCCTCTGAAATTATGATGTATTCAATTCATCACTTACCTTATAGGCCTTCAAGACGGCGAATAAATCGGAACCAGAACCATCAGCCCACACCAATTTTTTCATGTAGGCCTCGCAATCACTTTCAGGTGTTTTTCCCTGAAATTTAAAAATGGAACGTACACTCAAACCAGCAGCTGTAAAAGAAGAGATAAACAGATATTGACAAACTAACAAAAATACAATAGGAGATAGTCGCATATACTCACCCATGATTATGGCATCTTCCAGTACACTAAAAATATGCCCCAAAATGATCAAACGACTTAAACGTATATCCAAAGGCAATGATGCCATAACACGACCTATAAAGGTAATATCTCCATCTTGAACCGAATATGTACCATTAACCGTGGTATACAACGCTCCCAATTCTTTTAGTGTTAAAATCGTATTATGAATATCGCTAAGATTTGGTGGACTCATGGCCAAACCGAGAATATCGGGTGGGGGTCCCATATCTAAGAGTTTAGCTCTTAAAACAACATTTTCCAAAGGACAACGCAACATCTCTGGTATGCTGAACTCATTCATGTATTTCTGTAAACGAAAAAGTTTTAATAAAAAATTTTGCTTCTTGCCGACTATGCATTTCTACCTCATAATAGTAACGTGGAACTAGACGATAAACACGACCATTCATTACACGTCCAGCACGACCAGATCTTTGTTTACAGTTGGCCTTTGACGCCCAGTGTAATTGCAAAGATGTGAAGTTTGAAGCAGAATCGGTAACCAAAGATTTGCTTAGACAAAAATCAATGACTGTAAATAGAAAATTATAATATGTGAAATTGTTTTGTGAATATTTCCAAAATACTCCCTTTACCGTATTTAACGTCTGGCACAGTGATGGAACTCTCCGCTATATTTGTGGCCAAAATAACTTTACGATAACCCGGCGGTGCCTGATGAAATATTTTAATTTGTTCATCGGGGGAAATTAAAGAATGCAACCGTATTGGACTTAATTTCATATTGTGTCTATAAAATAAAATAAAAATGATTAAGAAATGAGTGCAAAAAAAGTGTGTTTTCTCGCATCTTACTCATCTACATCATTAATATCTTCCAGTTTTTTACACATTCTATCAATCTCATTGATGCCGGGTAAAAAGATCAATATTGAGGTTTTATAAGCAGCATTTGGAGCCTCATGCTTTTCAATATTATCAATAACATATATTAGCTTGAGAGCAATGCCGTACATTTCATTTGGGATGCCAGGTTCGGAATAATCAATTTGTATATTCTGTAAGAACAAATAAAATGGGAATATTTTGTTAATTTAATAATCTATACAAATTATAAGTTTTATTTGAGTTAACGGATTAGACCACTCTAGGCTTTTCGAAAAAGAAGCGAGGGCTTCAAAGTTCGAATAAAAAGGAAATGCAAAAGCAGGACACTAATTTGGGGGGCCAATTATATGGTGCAGGCATTGCGGAATAAAGGTATATCAAAATGTTCATGAGTTTCTACTACCAAATTGAAGAATCGGAAGTTCTGCTTTATAGAGTCTGAGGTCAAGATATCAAGTTTTTGCAGATTGATTGACATACTTAGTCTTCTAAATTTATGTATTCTCATCAACAAGTACATTTTGCAACGTGAATAGGACGTTATTTTCGAATTAAGTAAATACAGATGAAATGTGACAGAAGTGTGGCGTAGTATGTTTATCAATTTTAAACAAACTAATCCTGAAGTTCTCGAATGTGCATTTTCATATAGAGATCGGTCAAAAATATTTGATTTGTAAGTACATTCCCATGTATTTGAATGTGGATTTTTTGCAGACTTCTGAGAATCATATGTACTGTTAAATGCATTGATAGTACTTAATAATACATACATGTCTCCGAAACATCTTCTTAGCCTGAAGATCTCAAAATTCATATAGATGGCTTATAGATTTGAAAGCTAGCGATTAAGATTTTGTCAAAATCGTCTGACAATGTTTTGTATAGTTATAAGATGTGTCTTTCATTGTATAAAAAAACTTACATTATTATTAATACGTCCCAATTCGCATAAATAATATTCACGAACTTTAAACAAACGTCGCTCATCGGCTTTCAAAACAGGGGCAGGTTCACGGCGAATTTTAAAATAATTTGAAAACTGCAAGATACAAATTAGTTGAGAAATTGCTGTCGTTAGCAGAAGTGTCATGTTCCAGCTTACCTCACAAGTATTAATTGTAGCAGACATCAATATAATTTTAACATGTTTGGAATTGGTGGTCAACAAACGTCTTACAACTATCAAAAGAAAATCCATTTCCTGATCTCGTTCATGTACCTCATCCAATATGATGTGAGTATAACTGCCTAAAGATTTCTCACGTATTAATTTTTGCAACAGTACTCCGGTAGTGCAGTAGAGCAGACGTGTGTCTTCGCTTAAATTGGCATGCAAACCAACCTGAAAAGAGAATAAATACATATATATTTTGAAATCGATGTTCCTTATTGCACTTACCTGATAACCCACAACAGTACCATCTTGCCACTTGCGTTCCTGACAGACCCGACGAGCTATGGATATTGCTGCAATACGTCTGGGCTGAGTACAGACAATTTTACAATATTCACGACGACTATAGGCATCATCGAGAATATATTGGGGGACCTGTTAAAGGAAAGAAGTATGTCTCTTAATATTATTCCAAAAAAAGGTGCGATAATGCAAATTAATTAATACAGTAGATTATGTATATTAATCTATTAAAAAAAGAGGAAGCAAAACCAAGAAACAATCGAAGAATTTTGCTATTATAATTTACAGGAATATATTTAGGTCAACAGTAGAATCCTTTTTAATGTTCCCAACTCTTTTCCGCCCTTGTCGACTGCTGTGCCACATCACAGCGAAACAGGAAAAGCGTACACCCCTCGATCCGAACCATGTCGACATAGTAGTAGCGGATAGAACACCAGCTACAGAAAAAAATATTGACAGCCGGTACCTACAATCACGTAAACTACAAACATAGGTGTGAAAACTTTCCAAATCTATATTACCCTACACATTTAAGTGGAACAAAATCGACAGGGATGACAATGCAAAAAAGAACAGAATTGTACTCATACCTATAGGAATAGTATGTCATAAGAGAGTGGAAGATCATTTATGATAATTCTTCGCAGTGTAATTCCAAGAATTCATTATCTTCACAGCTCATTTTCGAAAATCCATCACACTAATATGTATGTATATGTATATGTACATACATATAAAAAATATATAATTACCGCGAGTTTGCTATTAATGCATTTATATTTTATAAACAAACATCCAGTGAAACCCGAAACCAGCCAGCTTGAACAAAAATTGATGATATTGCAGAACGCATACATTAAATTGTTGCAGTGCAGTTGGAGTAAGCCAAATATGACCACTGTTTACGGCACTTAATACTTAATGGTCCATTGTTTGTTTACAATAAAAATAAATGTTATAGCTAACGGTACTATCCAATGAACAGTATCTCGTGTCTTCCTACATTAAAAAAAAGAAATAACACTCGCTAACAATAGTTAATACCACCCACCTGAGTTGTTTTGCCACAACCTGTATCACCTTCCAATACGACCACTGGATTTGTACGTATCAATTCAATAATCTCGTCACGTTTATCGTGTATGGGCAAGGATTCATCACGACGTGTATCAAAAGGATAACGATCGTATATACCATCATCTACACGATTGTGTTTGGGTTGACCATCATCACCGTCATCATCATCACTTGATAATTGTTCCAAGTCGTCCATACAAGAAGAGGCCACAGTGCTACGAGCCTCATCATACCGGCTTTTATTTATATCCGCATTCAAATCCAACTAAAACCAAAAATGCATTTTATTATGTTCCAATTACTGTCCTCTTATTATCCTCCATTTACTCACCTGATCTAGTTTTAAACGTTCCTGCTCCACTAACTCTCTGGCATAGTTTGTGCCCACATATTCACGCTTCACCAATGCAGATTTTGATTCCTGTGAATTGCCGCCTGCTGTTGCTTGAGCACTACCGGAGACGCAACCAAGAGGCACAGTTTTCTTTTCGAATTCTTTGGAAAAATCAAAGAAATCATTTATTTCGTCCATTTTGCGGAACAATCAAATTCTTTTAATTCATGTGGGATAATGATGAATGAAGAGAGAGATGCTGTTCATGGTATTGTCCCGTTAGTTTATCAATGAAGGCGTCCGGCGTCCGATGCTGATATCGATGGTATGTATTAGGGTACTTCTTAAATGCCAGTGAAAGCGGCAGGCGTGTGTCAAACTCAAATCACACAAAACACTTTGACAGACGTCGGACGTTTTCACTGTAATTTAAGATATACTCTTAGGTAGGAATGTACGTTTACGTTTAGGTAGGCATGTACGATACGTTTGTACACTAATCGCTTGTCCATACAGGACGAATTAAGCGTATCTCCAAGGTATATTGAACAAGGTAAGGTATGTTTTCGTTACAAGCTAGCGATTTTAGTTTAGCACTTTGCAACGAAAACAACTGACTTCCACTAACTGACGCATAAGCATAAAGTGGCGGAATTCCACTATCTGGTAGTTATGGTGTCATGAGTTGCGAAGAAAGAACAGTACGAAACAGACAAAATATTTGTGAAATGTATTTATAGAATTATAGAATTTACTATTCTATGTTCAAATGTTTCGTTCTTTTTGCAAATATTAAAATAATTTCTCATTTTTGTTCCTCTTCTTCCCGTTAATTCACTGATTGACAACAATCTCTCCAAAAATGAGATGCCATACTGCGAAATATAGGATGCCCAATCTGGCAACACCATACATGATTAAGACAGGAAAACAAGCACCAAACATCAGCGGGAATTAATAATGATTAAATGCTTAGCTCCCCATACAAATTAAGCACCTATGGTGTAACGAAAACACGTCTGTAGAGTACAGGGAACAGTTGATTTTCTCGTCATTTTTTAGAGCTCAATGGACTGTCAAACTCAGATGACGTTTGATTGTTTTACATTTTACTGTTGTTGTGAATGTTTTGAAAAAAGTGTATAATCAAACAATATTCACGCAAATTAAAATGAATGCAAATTTTATTTAACATTTCTTATATTTAAATGTAAATAAAGCAAAGTGTGTAAGTGTGTTATATCACATAACTTTATTAATTTCGATTGAAAGGCCTATTGATGTCATTATAAATGAAATATAATATCTTGCAAATGTCCGCAGAGGTGTCGCAGAGCACGAATCCTTAATTTCCATGACTTTGGCGCATGAAACAAGCTGAATATTACCTATGTCAAGAATTGTGTTGGCTGCTAAAGTTTGTAGATTGTTCTTATAGACGTGCCACTTAAAAAAAATCCACAAACAAATTCTAATTGGATTGGTGTCAATCTCTCAGTGGCCAGTTCACATCACCTCCTCTTGAGATGACCATGACATGTAGCATGAGTTGTGTGGCCGTAGCGCCGTCCTGTTGGAACCACATGTTAGTGTCCATATCATCCAATTAAGCTCAAAAGAAGTTGGTAAGCCCCAAATCTACATCAAACAGCAGCTTTTGCGATATGAATTGGACGTTCTTGGAACTCATATGGCACTGTGCAACAGTGAAAAAAATACACGGACTTGACAGTATAGGTTCGATTCTACTATCAAAGGGTAGTATAACCCTATACTCGGTTTGGCGAAATTGGTGCTGGGGTGGAAATTGCTGCTGTTGGTTCTGGTTTCGGCGAGCTAAGGGTGTTTACGCGCTAGTTGACTGATTATGGCAACAGGGGCCAACATTGTTAACTCTCCAATCACTTAGCCTGAGGCCCGATCAATTGACCTGTACCCTGAAATGAATCTATCCATTGCGGACTGTGCATCTGATAGATGGTGAGCGAATGAGCCCGTGACACGCTGTGCAGAAATCTGGTCCCGGATTTTGTTCAATTGTACGAAAATACTGCACA
Organism: Eudasyphora cyanicolor; assembly: GCA_963930755.1. NCBI lineage: Eukaryota > Metazoa > Arthropoda > Insecta > Diptera > Muscidae > Eudasyphora > Eudasyphora cyanicolor. Next base: position 27,730,456 of record OZ005734.1, read on the forward strand.
GGATTGTAGTTTTGTTGTTGGGCAAGTAATTTTACCTTCTATTATTGTATCATGATGGCAACCACTCCAGGGGAAGTGGCACTACCTTTAAAATTATTGTATCATGTTACCATGGTTAAGGGAAATTAGTTCGCAGTGTTACCGTTGTGCGACTAAAGGGACAGTTTTGCCCCTTTTTTCAGCCATGATACTTTTGCGCCCCTTTTCTTTTGGGATACTAAATGTGCCACTTTTCACATTTTTGGTGCCACTTTTATACACTTCTGCCACTTTTGTAAAAAATTATATTTTTGCACTATTTAAACAGCATTTTACGTACTAATATACGTAAATAACGTATGAAGACAATAAATTCCCAAAAAGTAATGATAAATAAAAAATAAATGTAAAATATATGATATTTCATATATTTACTTAGATAGTGTACATCACAAAATGTTTTGTGTAGCTTTTTTAAATTTTCCGATCACGTCCATTCCGATATAGGGACATATCACAGATGCCGTTCGAAAATTCGTAGTTAAAAGCAGAAACTGTGCGAATAATTTATTTTTCAATTTATAAAATTATATATATCAGGTCCACATGAAAATTCCAGCAATTCAGCAATAAAAATAATTTAGCGCTTTGGATTTCATTATAATAAGCTCTGTGACAAGGCCCATAATATGTAATGTCATGCACACATATAGTTTTTTTTTATAAATTTCTTTACAGATTTATAGAAAATGTGTACAAGTTTTGATTTTATTGTATTTTGCCTTATATAAGAACCTTTAAAAGCAAGCCACTTTATTTTATGAATGTGTGCCCCGTTTTTCGGAAAAATCCCCTTTTTGTGCCCCTTTCTGAAATTTTCCAACGGTAACACTGTTCGTTCGTTCTCAGCGACGTCAGCGCCGCCACGAAAATTACATTGAACTACACATCTGTCAGGAGCGAGCGTAATGTTTTGCCTATGTTGTTTTGTTTCGAAAAAGGGGGAAATATTTTTTAATTGTTAAATTATTACAAAAAGCTGAAAATCCAAGATTCTGAAAATTTCTTAATATTTTGTAAGTAAAATATGACAAGTGGTCGGTTTCATATCAATGGCGACGCGGCGGCTGCAGGTGGAAGTAATGAACAATCAAGCAATTCATCAAATACAACAACAACAAATCAGCAATTACAACAACAAACAGCAACAAGTACTGTAGACATAAGAGAGAACGAAAAAATCAGAACGTTTGTATTCACGGGAAGAGGCAGTGGCGGCAGCTCATCATCGTTATCATCTTTACGGGAACGACAAGCTACGTCCTTAGAGGAAGTTGAAATAAAAATTCCAGAGGTAATGCATTTACATTTCACTTCCTCTCAAATTCCTGATTCGACATTAATATTTGTATTGTTTATGTAATATGTCTCGATTTCTTTGTCCCCATATACAGTTATTGCAAAGCGGCTATTCCTTTTACACGTGGCCCTGTTCACCAATATTAGCCTGGTTCTTGTGGGAACGCCGTCATTCTTTGGTAGGAAAACGTATTTTGGAGCTGGGAGCCGGAACAGCATTACCTGGTATATTAGCAGCAAAGTGTGGGGCACAAGTCTTACTCAGCGATAACTGTATACTTCCAAAATCATTGCAACATATACGACGATCTTGTACGGTTAATAATTTACGACCGGGTCACGATATAGAAGTGATTGGCTTGAGTTGGGGTCTTCTGCTTAGTAGTCTCTGGTCTTTGGGTCATTTGGATTTAATCATTGCCGCCGATTGTTTTTACGATCCTAGCGTATTCGAGGACATCATTGTGACCGTTTCATTTCTCTTGGAACGTAATCCAGCGGCGAAATTTTTATTCACCTACCAGGATCGCAGTAGTGATTGGTCTATTGAGGCTTTGCTGAAAAAGTGGAAATTGTGTGCTCTCCAGATAAATATTGACGATATTGGCAAAGAATCGGGTGTGGATTTACTGGAGATTTTGGGTGGTCATACGATTCATTTAATCGAAATTACCAGAGAAGTGTAGTGTGTATATTGTGCGAAGCGGTATTCTTTGCGAGAAGTCATAATGTCTAATTTCGTGCGCCAAACTTATAAATTGTTCGTGGGTAATTTACCCTGGACCGTTGGCCAAAAGGAGTTACAAACGTACTTTTCAAAATTTGGCCATGTCTCCACAGCTGCCATTGTTTATGACACACAACAGGGCTTCTCCAAAGGTTACGGCTTTGTGACCTTTAGCAGCAGTGATGCATATAATAGCGCATGCAACCAGAATGTTCATTCTTTGGAAGGACGTGTTCTTAGTGTTAAGGAAGCAAATAATAACTAGATTACTTTTAATTAGTGAATAAAATGAAAAATGAATACATAACTAACCGATTTTAATAATATTGTTCTCGAATTCCATTTCATTTCATTCCAAAGTATTGGATTTATGGGAAACATGTTTTTCTTAGAGGTTTAAACACAATGATTTCTTTTTATTTGAGATGTTATCTTATTGAATTTTAAAGTATAATAACGCCAATAATAATATACAATCTTTAAATGAAAATTACAACTATTTTCTTAAATACATCTTAAAATTACTGCCCACCGCTTCGTTTATTGATTTGTAGCCCTTGGCTTTTAAAATCTCCGAAAGTTCGGTTTTAATGCGAGTTACCACCGGTGGTCCATGATAGATAAACGATGTATACAATTGCAGATAAGAAGCACCAGCTTCTAATTTTTCAAAAGCATCCTGTCCTGAAGAAATGCCGCCAACACCTATAATGGGAATTTTCCCACTAGTTTGATAGTACATCTCGGCCACGAGTTGTGTTGACTTCGTACGTAAGGGTACACCACTTAGGCCACCAGTTTCCTTTGCTAAATGATCATCTTTCAGATTATCACGAGTCACTGTGGTATTTGAGACTATTAAACCGTCAACACGGCAGGACTTTTTATTGATTACCGATGCAATATCCTTAATATCTTGAGCAGTTAGATCTGGTGCAATTTTAAGCAACACCGGTACTTTATTGTTCTCCGGCAATTCATTGCGAGTTTGAATGACCGTTTCGAGAAGATCTTGTAAATCTTTTTTTCCTTGTAAATCTCTCAAACCTGGAGTATTCGGACTGCTAATATTGACAACAAGATAATCGGCAATTGGACCAAAAACTTGAACTCCCTGTTTGTAGTCATTCTTAGCGGAATCGGAAGTCTTATTTTTGCCCAAATTTATACCCAAAACTCCTTGCAATTTCCCCGAGTCTTTAAGTTCCTTCAACCGATTGTAGACCACAGTGTGGCCGTCACTATTGAAACCATAACGATTTATGATAGCTTCATCGTTGACTAAGCGAAAAACTCTGGGTAAAGGATTTCCCGGTTGTGGTTCCGGTGTGACAGAGCCGATTTCAACAAAACCAAAACCTAGATTTTCCAAACCTTCGACAGCTTCTCCCTGTTTATCGAAACCGGCAGCAATACCCACGGGATTGTTAAGAGTGTGACCAAAGAATTTCGTGCGCTAAAAACATTTCATTTTAAGCGATACTTTTGTGATTCTCTGAAGGTAAGGAAGACTTACCAATATCGAATCATCCGGCTGCAAGCGTTTGCCAAATATTTTATATTTACAAAACCATACGGCCAATTTATGACTGTTTTCTGGAGGTAGCAAACGGCTGGCTGGCATCAACACATTTTTATAGTAGCTCTCCTGACCTTGATGTATGCACAAGCCGGAAAACACTAGGGCGCCTCCGCTGCAGACTAATGCCAATGACTTTAATTTATTCTAAAAACAATTCAATTATTTATGTTGAAAAAAAAAGAAAAACTGCAGTGAAGGTAACTACAACTACTTACAGCTTTACTTGCCGCCATTTGTATTTGTGTATATTAAAAAATCTCTTACAAAACCAAAACAAATGTTAAAAAAGCTGTTTGCAAAATGTTGTAGGTGGGTGGGTGGCATGTAATTGAAGGTGTGTTAAGCAACGTAACGGTAACGTTGGCGTAGCGTAACGAATCAGCTGGTTCATTCTGTCATATGGAAATCGGTTAGACGAATAAAGCCATGGTATATTGAACAAGGTAGAGTACAGCGAACAGCTGATTTTCTCGTCATATTTTTAGAGCTTAATGAACTGTCAAACTCTTAGATGACGTTTGATTGTTTGTTCAAATTTTACTGTTGTTGGCGGGTTTTTAAAAATATCGAGTGCAAAATTAACGCAAATTAAAAATAATGAACATTTTATTTAACATTTCCTATATTTAAATGTAAATAAGGCAAAGTGTTTATGTGTGATATCACATTATTAATTTCGTTTGAAAGGCCTATTGAAGTCATTATAAATGGAATATAATATCTTGGAAATGTCCGCCACGGTTTCGCAGGGGCGCGAATCTGTAATTTCCGATTTTGATTCTGATAGACGTGCCATTTAAAAAATTCCACAAAAAAAAACTAATTGGGTCACATTGCACGATCTCGGTGGCCAGTTCACATCACCTTCTCTTGAGATGATCATGCCATGTAGCTTGAGTTGTGTGGCCGTAGCGCCGTCCTGTTGGAACTACATGTTAGTGTTTATATCATCCCATTCGGCTCAAAAGAAGTTGGTAAGCCCCAAAGCCACATCAAACAGCAACTTCTTCGGTATGAATGGGACGTTCTTGGAACCAATGTGGATTATAATCGTCTCAAAGTTGACGATCTTGTTTCTTAAATTTTGTTCATCAACGAATGGTACACTAGGCGGAAGACAACATCCGAAAACAACACCCATTTTGATAAAACTGATTAAATGCCGGACAATTCAACAGATGTAGCTTGAACAATGTTGCCGCTAACAATTTATTATTTGTATCAACGACAAACTTTATTAAATTTAAAAAAAATATATAATAGGCATGTTTTCATTACAAGCTAGCAATTCTAGTTTAGCACTTTGCAACGGTAGCGGTAGGTGGCGGATTTCCACTATCTGGTAACAATGATGTCACGAGTTGCGAAGAAAGAACAGTGCGAAACTGACAAAAAAATTCGTGAAATGTATTTATAAAACAGAAATTTACTATTCTATGTTCAATTGTTTACACTATTTTTGCAAATGTTGAAATAATTTTCCATTTCTGTTCTTCTTCTTCCCGTTAATTCACAATAATTGACAACAATCTCTCCAATAATGAGATGCCACACTGCGAAATATAGGATGCCCAATCTGGCAATACCATACTCGATTAAGACAGGAACACAAGCACTAAACTTCATAGGGAACTAATAATGCTTAAAAGTGCTTAATTCCCCATACACCTATGGTGTAACGAAAACACGCCTAATATGTTCAATTCTTTGTACATTATTCGTTCATCATATTTTTTAATAAATGGTCCATATAAATATTTATTTCTTATATTAATCATAAAACATGAAAAACATATTTCCTAAATAGAAAATAAATGATGAGTAGCTCTCAAAGTCTTCTACGTCATCAGGAGGCCAGGCTGCGTAAGTCTAGATTCACACTCGGCAATTTTTCCAAGCAAGTGTCAAAGTTTGTTAGAGAGAGAGGCAGGCGGAAAGAGCTCTCTCTCTCTCTTGCACGAGAGGCAGGTCCTCTTCCATTTTCTGCATTCCCAGCTCTATTTTTCCTGTTCTGCCTTTTCACTGATATGTGTGACTCGTTTGGCATTTGGCCACATTCAGCGTATGCCTCTCGCCACTCATTTGTAAGGACATGCTCTGAAGAGACATACCTTCTAAAAAAAATATGTATTCCAAAGAAGTAAAATCGTTGGTTAGCTCGACCGGTCAGTATTGTATGCATATGCCCTCCATCATCAATGCTACTCAATACTAGGCATGTTTTCGTTACAAGCTAGCACTTTTAGTTTAGCACTTTGCAACGAAAACAACTGACTTCCACTAACTGGCACATAAGCAATAAGTTGCGGATTTTCACTAACTGGTAGCAATGGTGTCATGAGTTGCGAAGAAAGAACAGTGCGAAACAGACAAAAAATTCGTGAAAAGTATTTATAAAACATATATTTACTATTCTATGTTCAATTGTTTACACTCTTTTTGCAAATATTAAAATAATTTCCCATTTTTGTTCTTCTTCTTCCTGTTAATTCACAATAATGTATAAAATCTCTCCAAAAATGGGATGCCATATTGCTAAATATAGGGTGCCCAATCTGGCAACATCATACTCGATTAAGACATGAACACAAGCACCAAACTTCATCGGGAACTAATAGTGCTTAAAAGTGCTTAGCTCCCCATACAAATTAAGCACTTACGGTGTAACGAAAACACGCCTACTATAACAGCAAAAACATCTGGGTGCCATGTCGGATATTGACACTTATTATATATCCAGCATTCTATTCCAAACGTCTGCCCTTTGGAGATTATAATGAGGAAATTATTTAAAGTTTCTTAAAGAAAAAATTACATTGTTTGTGTATCTCAATACAAGCGAAAACTTATTATACTGAATAAATATGCAGTCCTCAGATTTACATTATAGGGTAATTCCACGTAAGTTTGAAATATTAGAAAATATTATATTTTTCAAAGAAAATAAAATTTAAATAAAAAATTTATTTGACAACTAATTGCTGGTCAGCTGTTCGAGTGGCTGCCTATTTTGAAAAGCTTTTGTACGAAAATACTGCACAGGGTTGTATCCGAGTTTTGTTGGGCAAGTGATTTTACCTTCTATTATGTATCATGGTTAGTACAAACGATTTGCAGATCGGGCAATATTGCCAGAAAAATGGCGGACAAATGCAACCATGTGAAAATACAATTTTTATTTTGCAACGTTAGCAGAAAAGTCATTGCGAGATAATTTTCAGATTTGGAAGTTTATGCATGAGACAACGGCACCATTGTCAGAAAAACATATTATTGGCAACACTGTCTTTAAAATATTTTTATTGGCAATCCTGCATATAAATATTTACAAAATATATTGTATATTTTTGTAATTGTTAAGATTTATTGCAATCGTATGAACTGTCAATTCTTCTTTGCCTAACAATATGTCATTGTCCGTACATTTGCAGCAATTTAACAGAGTTGATAATGTTGTCCGATCTGGTAATCGGGCAACGTTATCAACCATGTTAAAGTGCTCCAAATGTACGGACAATGAGTCCTGCTACACACGAGGTAATTTTTAGGCAAAGGGGAATTGACAGTTCAGACGATTGCAGGAAAACCTTACAATTTCATATATTTACAATATATTTTGTAAATATTTATATGCAGGATTGCCAATAAAAATATTTGATAGACAGTGTGCCAATTAAATATTTTTCCGACAATGGACCGTTGTCACATGCATAAACTTCGCACATCTAACAATCTGCAAATTGTCTCAAAATTACTTTTTTGCAAGACAAAAATTTTATGTTCACACGGTTTTACGTTCACAGGGTTGCATTTTTCCACCATTTTTCTGACAATATTGTCCGATCTGACAATCGTGTGTACTTATCTTAAGTATAATCACGACTATGTAAAGGCACAGACAGATAAAATTCGTCAAGTCAATTCTTTGCTTTAATTTCTCGCATGAAAAGCATATTTTTTTTGGAAACACAGATAGGTAGCTTGTTGCGTGATTCCTTGACCGCGATATCAAAACACTTTCAAATACTTTTTAATTATATTTTTGGATAATTTCAATATTTCCCTTCAAATTTGTTATTTCTGTTTCATTTTTATTCAAAGACAATGTTTTTTGAGAAAAATAATTTTGAAATGTAAACAAGAACATTGTCAAAATACGAAAAAATCAAAAAGTTAAAAGTTGAACAAATTTTTGCTTTGCATCGGTTTTTTTTCTTCAAAGCATGTTTCTTAACTGTGTACTTTCATATGAGAATACACATTTAACCAGGGATGCCAACTTAATGCTTTTCGCACCAGATTTAGTGCCTTTCAGACTACCCAATACGCGAAAAGCGTTCAGTTAGTGCCAAACAAAAAAAAGCACTAACTGTACGCTTTTCAAAGTTTTCGTTAGTGCTTTTGACGCGATTTGTATATTTGTCAGATCACATCTGGTAACATAAATAAATTAAACTATTTTGCTACACCATATTTATGTACATCCCGATTTGGCATCTACGCGGCATAGACATCACGATTTGTATCAAATCTTTACGAAATTTGGCATAGGAAAGTTGTTTGAGCTTATAATAAACTCTGTTAACCCTTTCGGTATTTTGATGCCATATGGCGTCATGGGTTTTGGGAGGCTCCAGCTTTCAATTGGACTGGTCTGAAATTATTTTTTTTCATGCAATATTGTTCTTTGAAGCCTTAAAAGCAATATATCAAATATATATACACATTTTTACTATCCTGGCCAGTTATATTACATTACTAAAATATAAATTTTTCAGGTGGAAAAAATGTTCATTGTAAAACACAATATTTTAATAAATTGTGTAATAAATTTATAAATCTGAATTTGCAAAATTCTGCAGAAAGAGTCATTCATTAGATTTATTTTCTCATTGAATCGAAAAAAAAACTAATGACGTCGTAGTATTTTTTTAAAGTTGTATGATGGCATATGGCGTCAATTTTATTTGGAGTATGTAAAATACGTAACAGAAAGTAACGATTTTTTTGCATTTGTGAAGGAGGTCAACTCATTTGAACGCTGTTTCTCACAGAGTAAAGTGCAAATGATGCCATATGGCATCACTCCAAAAAGCACTTTTGAGTCGACTTTTTGAAAAATTTAAATAATAATAATCTTATTAAAAATATTAAAGGCCAAATAATAACAACATTGGATTTTTAGGGTCTGTATCTAAAAATATGTACCGAAAGGGTTAAGTTGTATGCAGGTTTAGATCTTTTGAGTCTAAGTGCCATAGAATACCCGTTTCTCATCAGATTTGCATACAGTTTTTAGTTTAAAATCGACATGCAGTTTAAAAACGGCATTGTCAACAGATCTTTAAAATTTTTAACGGATAACAGATTCTTGTAATAAAAACGAACGTTGTCGCATTTGAGGAAAATAGGCTCAGCTTCAGATAAGAGTATGCCCCCTGTATGTATCTTTATCCTGATTCTGAATCTAAGCGCCTAAAATAAAAATTTTTGAACATAATATTTTCATTAGGAAAATAACATTGATAAACATTTTCAAAACATATTTCATTAAATTCTTCTCGGATGGGGTCGTATAGGGTATATCGTAGCCGTCTCCGCCCGGCTAAAGCAATGTTATAGTAGGCGTGTTTTCGTTACACCATAAGTGCTTAATTTGTATGGGGAGCTAAGCACTTTTAAGCCCTATTAGTTCCCGATGAAGTTTGGTGCTTGTGTTCCTGTCTTAATCGAGTATGATGTTGCCAGATTGGGCACCCTATATTTAGCAATATGGCATCCCATTTTTTTGAGAGGTTGTTATCAATTACTGTGAATTAACGGTAAGAAGAAGAACAAAAATGGGAAATTATTTTAATATTTGCAAAAAGAGTGTAAACAATTGAACATAGAATAGTAAGTATATGTTTTATAAATACTTTTCACGAATTTTTCGTCTTTTTCGGACTGTTCTTTCTTCGCAACTCATGACACCATTGCTACCAGATAGTGAAAATTCGCCACTTATTGCTAATGTGCCAGTTAGTGGAAGTCAGTTGTTTCCATTGCAAAGTGCTAAACTAAAATTGCTAGCTTGTAACGAAAACATGCTTAGTTTAGTGCTTTTTTACGCTTTTTAAATTTTTTATTACGCTTTTGCTTCGGAAAAAGGTGGCATCACTGCATTTAACTTTTTGACACATATGAATGAAGCAAAGAATCGAAGGAAAGAATTCTATCTGTGTGGGCCTTTAGGGCCTATTTTTTTTTAATATTCCCCTATATCGAAACTTAAACGAGCCAAAAATTATCCTATTGATTATTGTTCGTTGTTTTTTTCTGAATTTTTTGAGTCTCATTATACATATCGGTATTTTTTATTGATCGCAGAATTATCGTTGTCGCCTCATCGCTCCTAATTAGGGAGAGCAGACAGAGATTTTTAGCAGTTTAAATCAGTTTTCCAACACTGAAATTATAAACAGCTGTTACCCCATCACATTCACCCGTTTGCAAAAACAAAACAACGAGCCATGATTACGGTGTTGTAATTTGTGAATTTATATAAATTATTAATTAAAACTTTTATTAGTCTGGTCAATAGAACGTCAACAGAACGTAGAACGTGTTGAGCGCACATTTTGCGTTATTACTTTGTAATAATTTTGTGCTTATACTCACTGCCACCCCCTCGTTGGATTAAATGGAGACTGAGCTAGTACCAGGTGTTATTAACCCTGAGATAACGGCAGTGACCCCAGAGACCCCCAGGCATAACTTTATCAATGCATTGGTGGTAAGTTTGAATTATAAAGGGGGAATAATTACAGATTTTACAATGTAATACAATTCTGCTCATTCATCATTTATAACGTTCAAATTTCAAAGTCCGGTATATAAATGCATTCAAGTAATATTGATTATAATGATGGTATTGCTACAGCATAATTTTTATAAAAAAAATATCATTTGTAACGGCTTACAAGGGCCTTCTTTTTCAAAGATTGTTTTTTATTAACAGAAAACAAAAACAGGATCTCGATAGTCAGAAACAAACTTACATCAAATTCTACATAATATTTCTCTGATGCTGAGCAAATATACTCGACTTGGATGTACGCACTATTTTTAAACAGTAACTAGAGAAAAATTAGACCCGATCTGAGTACTACATAGCTATATGCCGAATCAGACTATCTTCTATCATCAAAATAAACTTTTGGAAATTTTGATTCACTGATTATTTTTTTTTCATTTCATTTCATTCATTTATTTCTTAATAGTAAAGCCTTCAAGGCCAAAAAAAATTATTATATGACATTAAATACCTAAATAGAAATATAGAACTACTAATAACATTAATAAATACAAAAATATTTTGGCTCCCCAGCCATAATTACATAAAAATAAATAAGGAAATGTCCCAACTAGCAACAACATGTGCGTGTGATAGAATATAGAAGGGAATTAATTTTGATTAGATACAATATAGTTCATAAGTTTTAAACGAAAAGCATTAGTGGAGTGGAAAAAATTCGCAGTTTAATAGGCAACTGATTACAAATACGGGCAACTCTTATAACAAATGATCTTTCATAGGTTGAGTTGAAAAGCCTGTATATAACAATTTGCGTATTCCGAGTAGAAAAAGAAAAATTAAACATAATACGTAATTGAGTGGGTATGCCACTTTTTGTAACCCTATAGAAAATAAATACATTCCTGTAGTTAATGAAATTATTAAAAAACGCACAAAATACTCACGATATGTGTTCTCGCCTTCGAATATTATATAGGAATCGAGTAACAGCATTAATAGCAAGTTTTAATTTCGTTATGGGAAAATCAATTGTGCCAGACATAATCTCAAGACAATACAATATTTGGGGAATTAAAACTGCGTGAGTTTTTATCCAAGTAGGAAGATAAATGTTAGTAGAGTATAAACTACATAAAATGCTATACACTTTTCTATAAATTAAATCAATATAGGGCTCAAAACTAAGTTTCCTGTCAGTTATAATGCCCAGATATTTGTGATGATGAACAAAATCAATCCTAGCTAGACCTACCCAAAAAAAAATATTAAATTCTGATAGCTGGCCACCAAACTTTATTGCTTTAGTTTTGGAAGGATTAATCATCAATGCATTATGAGGCATCCATTGTAAGGTACGGTCGAGGCAAAGATTTATATTATTCTCCAAAACATCAGGGCAGTCACGATGAGCAGTAAATAAAAACATATCATTAGCAAAAAGAAACATCCCACATATATCACGACCAAACACTCAGCAAAGTCATTAACATGCAATAAAAATAGGCGAGGTCCCAAAACAGACCATTGTGGTACGCCAGATGTTAGAGAAATTAGACCAGAAGACGTACCATTTAGATATACAAATTGAGATATATTGCATAAATACGACAAAATGAGTGTACATGCCGATCTTGAAAAATTAAATTCTGATCTGAGTTTTCTAATCATATTAAATGTTACTAAATTCTCTACTTACACTTCTTACGATATTCTCTCTCTGATATGCTTCAAAAGACAAGTCACGAAGAGATTTCGCAAACAAAACGTCATTCGAATTCATCCAGTTCACATTCCTTGATCGAATTCTCTTTCTCACAATGGGAACAAAGTTCAGTAAGCAGCAAGGAAACAATAGAACACTTAACGTCAACATCAATGGCAGCAAAAACATTATTTCATTTCGAATGTATGGCGAGATTTTTTTAATTATAATTTACCACCTCCATTATTACTTTATCATAAAAAACACTTATTAGTTTTGATTACATTAATTATTTTTAAGCTTCATATCGTCCCCTTAACATAATAAAAATAATTATGCCTAGAGAATTATAGGCTATAGTTATATTTAGGGGACGATATATTATAGAGTAGTCGCTCTTTCGAGCCATAATAGAAAAAAGACACTTTCACACAATTCATTATCGGTATGTACTTCATACAGGTAGATTTTCAGGAGGGTCGATCTCTAGGGTTTTGCGCATAACTTTTCTTTGGTTTGAGGGATAAACTTAAAATTTTGGTTGAATATGTTTTGGAATATTTTGAATTTATAAATGTCATGCCGCTGAAAAAATGGCAAGTCGACTTAACATACTTTGGAATCATGTGTCGATATATCAGAGTTGTAAATAACATAATATTTAATTATGGGTCATATAAACGTTTGCGCAAATAGTTATACTATACACCACACTGTTGTACAAGGTATTATGTATAAGTTTGTTTCATGTTTGTAACACCTAGAAATACTACAGCTAGATCCTTCTTAAACTACGCCGATCGACTCAGAATCACTACCTGTGTCGATTTAACCATGTCTGTCCATCGTAAGTTGTTCGTCGAGTACAGGTCGCGATTTCGCTCTGATCGTGCTGAAATTTTACAGTCAGGAGTCTTTCGTACCTGGAAAGAAACCTATTAAATTTGAAGAAAATTGGTTCGGATTTAGATATACATAGTTTCAATATATATGTTTCGTGTATCCCCCATATATTTGTTTCGTCTGATTTTGCCCTGTACACTTTAAAAAGCTGTATTTTACATCTAATATTTAGCATCAAATTTAGCATTGTATAGTTTATTTATCGAATTTGAAAAGAATCGGTTAATATTTAGATATAGCTCCCATATATGTATATGCTTCGTTCGATTTGGCCCATAAGCCCTTAAGAAGCTATATTTTACATCTAATTTTGTTGAAATTTAGCATTGTACGAGGGTTACTATATAAATTGCTGGCCTAGGCAACACTAAGAGTTGCCTGGCGCCATCTGACTATAGCTCCAATATATACGTTTCGTTCCATTTCGTTTCTATTGAAGCTGTAGTTTCCATCCATCTAATCGTTTTGAAATTTAGCATGATAGAGTTTATGATACGTGGGCTAACATTGTCGAATATAAAAAAATTTGGTTTAGATTTAGTTATAGCTCCCATTTATGTTTCGTTCGATTTAACTATAGAGACTGAGACGTTTTAAATGTAAATTTTGTAAACAAATTGTAGTTGATGTATACTTTGGATATTCCATTGTTATCCATTCTTACTAAAGTTGTGTATGGTATCATATAGTCGGGCCGGCCCTGGTTTTTGTTTATAATTTTATTCCTCACATTTTCTCCTAGGCTGGTGGTGTTGCTGGCATGGTGGTGGATATTGCCTTATTCCCCATCGACACAGTAAAAACACGTTTGCAAAGTGGACGTGGTTTTTGGAGAGCAGGCGGTTTTAAAGGCATTTACAAAGGTTTAGCACCTGCAGCAGCGGGCAGTGCCCCTACGGCAGCATTATTTTTTTGTGCTTATGAGAATTTCAAAAGACTATTCTGTGACTTGACGGGATGTACTAAAAATTCACCATACATACACATGGCATCAGCCTCCAGTGCAGAAGTGGTAAGTGTAAACGATGTTAGAAGGAAACATTTTGATTGATATGAAAACTAATGTAGAATTAGTTAGCTTGTTTGATTAGGGTACCTGTAGAAATAGCCAAACAGAGGCGACAAACCTTGGGTAACAAGTCCCAGCATGGAGCTTTAGAAATCCTCTGGACAGCTTACAAATCAGAAGGTTTGCGGAAAGGGCTATATCGTGGCTTTGGGTCTACAATAATGCGAGAGATTCCCTTCAGCCTGATACAATTTCCTTTGTGGGAATTCTTTAAACTGCAGTGGCAACCGGTAACTGGTTTAGATTCAACACCGTTCAGTGTGGCTCTATGTGGAGCGGTAGCTGGTGGTATATCAGCTGGTTTGACCACACCTTTGGATGTGGTAAAGACGCGCATAATGCTGGCAGAACAAAACAGTGCAATACGTAAATTATCCATACCACAAGTTTTGGGTTCTATTTACCGGGAAAAGGGTATCGGAGGGTGAGTTTGTTGTAGAGTAGCCTATCTGTTTTTTCCCTTTATGCCTTTTTTCGTTTTTTTCGGTGTCTTGCAGCTTATTCGCCGGATTTGTACCTCGAGTGATGTGGATCACTTTGGGTGGAGCATTCTTTTTTGGTTTCTATGACTTGACTACACGCATGCTGACCGCTGATAGCATCACAGCTGCATACACTAAACCACAATAAAGTTTAGTTGGAGTTTAAAATGGTTTATTTTCATATTAGCTTAAATAAAATATTTCATTAGTAGATATTAGTTGGGAATGTACGTAAGTAGTTATAATATGTGCAGAAAAATACGTGTATTTTCTAATTTGACTAGGCTGTGTTTCGATACAATAATACTGCAATACAAGTTGCTCTTCGGAGATATGGCTTAGGTAAACAATTCGGGAGATTTGTTGAGATGGGATGTGCTCAAATAGTTCTCATATCGCTGGAAATTACAAAAAAAAAAATAAAATTAATTTTACAGGCTATAATTATGAATAATGTATGGATTAGGAAAAATATGAGAAGGGAAATGATTATGTATAATAAATATGCTGCTGCATTTTAAATCCTTTCAATTATCAATGGTAAAATTTGTTCTAGATCATCTATGAAGTTTAGATTTTTTACGCCCATAGTATGTATTCGACAATTTTGTTAATGTACCTTCACATATTACATTCATCATGTTAGTGATACCCGCAGCTAAATTTGGAATCCTGCTAAATATTCATATGAATTTAGGTGCAGGATTCCGAAGAGTTTGAGTATAGAACTAGAGAGCTATAAACAATACTATAAAATACTTCCGTTTCTCCAACTTACATTATTTATTTGCAATTTGCCTCTTAAGAGACTCTTTGTAGGATTGTCTTCATTGTCCACTTCATCCTCCTCCTCGTGCAGTGCCTCGGGATCCTGTTGCATTGGTGAATCGTAGCCATCATCATCGTAAAAATGCTTACCCTGACGATTCTTGCAATAGATATGTGCTAAACGTCTTCGATTACGGGCCATCAGAAATACCTATATCGATAAATTGATGTAAGTTTTTCACATTTAACTTGTTCCCATTTATGATGTCGTTAGTTACCATTAGAGACAAAATTATTATGAACAGGAAGACGGCGAAAGGTATCAGAATATAAAAACTACCCTCTTCCTTTATTTCTATATCATGCATTGTCGTAACTTTGTAATTTGGCACGAAATTGGTGGTTTCTTCTATATTAACTGTTGGCACTGCAATTCCCTTTTCTTCTAAACCCATATTTCTTTTCAAGGAGTTCTTCAAGAGTTCTTAACGTTTTATTTTTTTACCCCTAATTATTGTTTACAATTCACTACAGCTGTTTTGCGAAAGTCAGAGAATGGAGCCGAATCGGTGGAGCGGCGGCGGTCTGCCGCCTTTGTTATACGTTTTGGGGTATCTCTTAAATACTTGTGAATGCGTCCGGCGTCTGTCAAACGCAAATTTCATCCTATTGTTTTCTGTGCATACAACCAGTGTTACCGTTGTGCGACTAAAGGGGCAGTTTTGATCCTTTTTTTCAGCCGTGATACTTTTGAGCCCCTTTTCTTTTGGGATACTAACTGTGCCACTTTTCACCTTTTTGCTGCCACTTTTATACACTTCTGCCACTTTTGTACAAAATTATATTTTGGCACTATTTAAACAGCATTTTACGTACGTAAATAACGTATGAAGACAATATTTGCCAAAAAGTAATGATAAATAAAAAAATAAATGTAAAATATATGATATTTCATATATTTACTTAGATAGGCTTTTTTAAATTAGTTTTAGAGTAAAACACAGGTACTATTATCGAAATATATTGCATAACCCGATCAAGTCCATTCCGATATGTGGACATATCATATGCCGTTCGGAAATTCGTAGTTAAAAGCAGAAACTGTGCGATTAATTTATTTTTCAATTTATAAAATTATATATACCAGGTTCACATGCAAATTTCAGCAATAAAAATAATTTAGCGCTTTGGATTTCATTATAATAAGCTCTGTGACAAGGCCCATAAAATGTAATGTCATGCACACATATAGTTTTTTTTTTATAAATTTCTTTACAAATTTGTAGAAAATGTGTACAAGTTTTGATTTTATTGTATTTCGCCTTATATAAGAACCTTAAAAAGCATGCCACTTTATTTTATGAACGTGTGCCCCCTTTTTCGGAAAAATCCCCTTTTTGTGCCCCTTTCTGAAATTTTCCAACGGTAACACTGCATAAAACAACACTTTGACAGCCGCCGGACGCAGGTCACCGGTATTTAAGAGATGCCCTTTAGAATAGAATGGGAGAGCACGTGCTGCATCACACTAGTCAATTTATTCCAAGTTAGTCCCTATTTACATTGGATGAATGTTCAGCAGATTATCGGCGTTTTGTTGGAGAGAGAGGCAGTCGCCAAGAGGGGAAAAAACTCTCTCGTACTCGGGCTTATCGTTCTGAATGTTTTGTGTTTTTCACTCGGCCTTTGAAACAACAACAATTCACACAGAAATATCCGAAACAAAATTATGTGTCTAAACGCAGAGGCAAGTTTAAAAGAGAATTAGCGGATAAGCTGCTGAAAAAATATCCTAGTGTAAATCTGGACTTACATTGGCTGAATGTTCAGCAGATTATCGGCGTTTTGTTGGAGAGAGAGGTAGTCGGCAAGAGGGGGGAAAAAACTCTCCCGTACGCGGGCTTATCGGTCTGAACGTTTTGTGTTTTTCACTCGGCCTTTGAAACAACAATTCACACAGAAATATCCGAAACAAAATGATGTGTCTAAACGCAGAGGCAAGTTTAAAAGAGAATTAGTCTGCATTTACATGACACTTTTTTTTAAGTATTAAGCATACTTATCGGCGTTTTGTGGGCGAGAGAGGCAGTCCGAAACGGGGGGAAAAAAAGTATGCCGTACTCGTACTTATCGTACTCATCGTTTTGTGTTTTTCGTTCGCACTTGGAAACAACAACAATTCACACAGGAAAAGCCGAAACAAAACAAATGAAAATAAGTTAAGTATTGAAAAAAAAGTACGCGTGTGAACGTAAATACTTTTTCAAAAGAGAATAAGCTGATAAGTTACTTAAAAAAAAGTACCATGTAAATGGGGACTAAGCGGATAAGCTGCTGAAAAAATATACTAGTGTAAATCTTAAATCTACAAACTTTGACAATTGCCTGAAAGAAATTTCCACGGGTGATGCAGGACCAAGTATTTATGCCAATTTTGGATTTTTCGAAATTATGCGGCGCATTTGGGTAGCTGTACAACATTTCCATAGACCAGTGTTCGGCGGCTGGTTAGGCCGAGCCCCGAACGCAATCGGGTTTTCACCAGGGATGGAAACTTCAATTTTTGAAAAAGTACTAAAATTGTATTTTTAAGCTGGAAAAGTACTTTTTCTATTTTTTCAGCTAAATAAAGTAATAAAGAATAATAGTGCTCCATTTGTCATAAAAAATCTTTAACTATGTATATATTAAATGATGGCATAAATATTAGTCCATGAACATGAGACATTATAACGGGTTCTCTCTTTCAACCTAACTAACCTTAACTATTTAATGATTTTGCCTACACGCTGAAAAAAAATCGCTTCTGTAGTATATTGTCCCAAACATATTCGGCTTGAAACATATATATGTTTAGGGTACACTCTAAACATATAATATTTGGTACACACAAAAATTATATATTTGGGAAGATGTTGTTCTAAACAAATCTTTCTTTACATCGCAACATGTATATATTTTGGACGATTTTTTTCCGAAGCAAATATTCATTTGCATTTAAATACGTATTCAGAAAATACCTAAATTGTGTTAAATATATCAGTGATTCAAAGTTAATTTTTTAGAAATTTTTCATGTCGTAAAAATAATAAAAAATAATAATTGAAATCGTATAATCTTGAATCGAAATATATTACTTGGAGGATTAACAACTGATTGATTTAAAACAGAAATTAATGCTGCATTTGGTATCATAACTGGGAGGTTCAATGCCAAATTAAAAAAAATTAAAACTGAAATTCGAAAAATTCAACAAAAGTTTCGAAAATCTTTTTTAAATAAAATATATTTTTAGAAATTCCTAAACAATAATTTTATTTGTATTCAAACACATATTTTATTTGAGAAACTTAGTTTGCAAATATTATATGTTGTAACATATTAATATATGAGTTCCAAATATATTTTATTGATTTTCAAATAAAATTTATTTGCTCAGAAATGCATAATATTTAAAAATGTGTGTTCCAAATATATTTTCTTTCGATTCAAACATATCAAAAAAGGCGATTTTGCCCCGTGTATATATATTATAATTTGGCCACTCCGCTAAAAGCAATAAGATCAGTTTAGAACTATAAAATAAATAATAATAAATACCATTAAAGATCGCACCTAATACATACCGTCGACATATATTTTTTCCAAACGTTTTTAAACTTATCCCTGGAACCGTAGGAGGGAACCAGGTAAAACATGATAGGTTCACTTCGAGATTGATGGAGTGGTCAATTTATTGGCATATTAAGAAAAATTTGACAGAATATCCAAATGGATATGCGTTTTGTCTAGGGAATAATTCATATGTATGACTTGGCCAGATTGGGTCTTATGCCCTATTTTTATATACGATTTTTTTCTGAAAGCGAAATTTGATAGAAATCGTACGTCGATTGTGTAAAATATACCATTTTTCAGAATAAATCGATAAAAGAAAATAGTACTGAAACGGTCGCGGGGGTACTTCGGTACTTTTGATAGTGAAAAAGTACTGAAAAATGTACTAAAGTACTAACTTTTCCATCCCTGGTTTTCACACGTACACAACACGAACAGCATAACAAAGAGCACAAAAGTAAGAAAAAAATGTGTCAGTCGCTCATCAGCGTTCAACAAAGCAGGTTCATGTCGCTTTTTATCGGAAAGTTGGTACACTGAGAAATTATACATATTTCCAAAGCGGAGCAAATATTGAGCATCAAAATGTGCAATCAGCATATGACAAAATGTGACAATTACATAACACTATGCAATGAGAAATGCAGAAAAATAATGAAAGCATATTTAAGTGTTACATATGGGAAAATATGGATCTCTATTGTAAATGCAAAATGTATTAAGACCAAAAACACCTATAAAAATTTAATTTTGTAGATAGACATACATATATCAGTAAAAATATTTAGTATATGAAGATCAAAATAAAATGAGTGTATGACCAACGAAATTTACATACGACTGATTTGCCGTAATCAAAAAAAGTTGGGCACTTTAGAATACGTGATGGTAATAACACTAATTTATTTTTTTGGTCGAAGGGAGGTGTATAACATGTTCTAGTTTAATTTGGTACTCTAAGTTTTTTAAAAAAAAAGGTTTTTTGTACATTTCTTATTTACTTATCATGGAAATCACATTTATTGTTTGTACCTTATTTTTTGATGTATTAAAATATGTTCTAATTTCATTTAAATATGAAAAACTAATTAACTGGATTTTCAACAACGATCGCATTAAAACAATCGCACTATTTAAAATTTTAATCAAAGGATGAATTTAATAATTTTCGTAAAATGTTTCATATTAATTGATAATAAAGTTATATCCAAATGGTTATACATTTTGATATTACCCTTTATTAAATGAAATAAATGTGAAAATGGTATTAAGTTAAATAAATTTTATGTTCTACTTCTATTTTAAAACTAAGGACTAATTAATGAATTTTTAACATTTACTTTATTAAAACATTCGTATTTTTCAAATTTTAATCTACGGCAAAAATAAACTTGCACATTAACTTTACTTCTATTTAAAAATGAAGGACTAATAAACTGAATTTTCAACATTTACTTTATTAAAACATTCACATTATTTTTATCAACGGAAAAAAAACTTGTACATTAATAATATTAGTAAAATTTTTCATTTTAATCAATAAAATTTTGTTTGTCGAAATCATTGGTAGTAATCAACTGGAATGAAAATTGTTTTTATTTAATTAAAATATATTTTTCAATTCTTTTAAAATAAAAACTTTGATTCGAATTTGCAACATTTGCGTTATTAAAACGTTCACACCAATTCACTTTATACTTAGTCAGTAAAAAATAATTTTCCAGTCTGTATAACACAGCACATAATAACAAAACCAACAATTTTGTTCAGTGCAAACACACCAATACAGACACAATTTTGGCACGTTCTCTTTACGCCGAACACTGCCATAGACACTCTAAACCAGCGATGGGCACACACATACTTCCACAAAATTCAATGTCGTATGTCTGTATTTGTGAGAAGTGCTAACGCTCTCTTTGTGCACTGCGAGAAATATTATTTTCATTTCCCAGCAAATTTCATTTGATAGGTAATAAAGAAAAAATAATTTCCGAAGCAAAAAGAAAAGTTGAACATATTCTACATGTAATTTTTTATTATTTGTTGAATTTAAAATATTCGAGTGTCCAACTTTTTTTGGTTCTGTGTATTTAAAATTTTTTAATATGTTGTAAGCAACATTTATAGGCAAACAAAGAATGTCAGATTTGCTTTTACCATTATAAAAAGAGTTTATACGATTTTAGGCGTGACAACGCAATCACCGGAAAAAATACAGCAAACCAAAATATTGCTGCAATTTATCATACATTTTTTCTTTATGTGCACGCTAAGCAACAAGCGACGACACAACCTCGTCGATCGAATGTCCAAGCGCGACTGAAGGCCGGGTTAGGCATACGTAACCGTAATTTATCTTTACCGTTGCCGTAACGTTGCCTGTTTGAAGGCCCAGTTAGGCAAACTTAACCGTAACGCCCCCGTAGCGTAACGAATCAGCTGATTCAATCTGTCATATGGAAGTCGGTGTAAACGATTAGCCAACGGAAACGAAACGTAAACGGACGGCTGAATCTGTTGAAATCAGAATTGAACGTTCCGTTTACGTACAATTTGACAACAGCTGATACTACATGTTGTTTACAATTACAATTGTATGTTCACCGAGAAAAGTAAACAAAATAATTTATTAATTATTTGTTTTTTAAAAGTGCAAATAAACATGAAAGACGAATATTTGATTTCATTGGTGCAGTCGCACGAGTATTTATACAATAAATATAATCCAGCATATAGGATATCTGAAAAAAAAGCGAGAAGCTTGGAAGCAAATTGGCAAGGAGCTGGGCGCCACAGGTGAGTTTTATGAAGATCGCGGCTGACTCCATTAAAAATTAAATTTATAATCTGCTTCAAGCATCATTCATTCATCATCAGACAATCATTGCGCCAATCTTCATCATTGTGGGTTAAGTTGACAGCAATATAAGCGTCTCTACAAACGTGGACTTATTTATAGATAGAGATTGGATTGGATTTGGCTGAAGAGGGACTTCAATGGAAATAGACATAAGTAAAAGTATTAATAAAACACAGAATATTTAAGATATAGAGTTAAAATTTATTCCAGGTGTAGTGCAAATGTTACATTTTAAGAATGAAATTCAATTTCGGTCAAATGACCACCACGAGCCCGTCAACAGCGACATTTCGACCGGAACGTTGGCAATTTCGCGTTGGATGTTGTCTCTGAGCTCGTCTATAGTTGTTGACTTAGACCAAGGTTATTCCTCAGGGGAAATGCCGCATCGCCAATAAAAAATGAGGAAAGGCTTCAGAGGATGCTGACGATAATGGTTTACTAGGAGGTACAGGTACTGATTGGCCAAACGGAGAGTACTGGAATATAGCTGTATTTAATTTAAATTAAGAAATGGAAATTGTTTGTATTAAAATAGATTATAATTAAATAGAAGTTTAATGGGCATACCCCCATCGTGTTGGCTGCCATAACTTCCAACATTAACTGATATGAATGTATAGTTAGCATCGCAGGTTCCCACACAATTCGGCATATCCCACATTCGTTGAAAATCATTGGCAATGTGTTTGTACTGCTGTGTAGTTGTTCACTTAAATAAATCGGCGAAAGCAAGCGCCACAAAACTTCACTGTATTCTAAAAAAATATTTCGCATTGTTGTTTTCCCCAGCCTGTGACTCCATGCAATCGATTGTATGGAACAACCGTGACACAAATATCTAAAATTTTAAAGAATAGAATGTTAATATTTCCCAACTTGGAATCATAGGAAAAAGCAATATTTGACATACAGTGGTGTTATTGCTAATCTCTTTGCCGGTCTAATCCGTTGCTTTGGCGTAGTTAACTCAGTCATTGTTTATAGGACGTCCACCCCATCTTCTTATCCGACGATATTTTCTTGATTTACTTTAATTGTAAATTCTGCACAGATTTAAAAAACACAAATATTAACTTCATTTTTAATAAACCAAAACAAAAAGAAATCGCGGCTTTTTTGTTTACTTATGTGTTGTTGTTGTCAGAACATATGACTCGTTATCTCAACGTTGGCTAATCGCTCAAACGGGCGACGTTACGGCAACGGTAAAGATAAATTACGGTTACGTATGCCTAACCCGGCCTTGAGCGATTAGCCAACGTTGAGATAACGAGTCATATGTTCTGACAACAACAACACATAAGTAAACAAAAAAGCCGCGATTTCTTTTTGTTTAGGTTTATTAAAAATGAAGTTAAAAAGATTGTTTATAAATTTGTGTTTTTTAAATCTGTGCAGAATTTACAATTAAAGTAAATCAAGAAAATATCATAGGATAAGAAGATGGGGTGGACGTCCTATAAACAATGACTGAGTTAACTACGCCAAAGCAACGGAAATATTAACATTCTATTCTTTAAAATTGTAGATATTTGTGTCACGGTTGTTCCATACAATCGATTGCATGGAGTCACAGGCTGGGAAAAACAACAATGCGAAATATTGTTTTAGAATACAGTGAAGTTTTGTGGCGCTTGCTTTCGCCGATTTATTTAAGTGAACAAACTACACAGCAGTACAAACACATTGCCAATGAATGTGGGATATGCCGAATTGTGTGGGAATCTGCGATGCTAACTATACATTCATATCAGTTAATGTTGGAAGTTATGGCAGCCAACACGATGGGGGTATGTCCATTAAACTTCTATTTAATTATAATCAATTTTAATACAAACAATTTCCATTTCTTAATTTAAATTAAATACAGCTATAATCCAGTACTCTCCGTTTGGCCAATCAGTTATTTTAGGTACAGTACCTATACCTCCTAGTAAACCATTATCGTCAGCATCATCTGAAGCTTTTCCTCATTGTCGATGCGGCGTTTCCTCTGAGGTGTAAGTGCGGCGTTTCCTTGGTCTAAGTCAACAACTATAGACGAGCTCAGAGACAACACCCAACGCGAAATTGCCAACGTTCCGGTCGAAATGTCGCTGTTGACGGGCTCGTGGTGGTCATATGACCGAAATTGAATTTCATTCCTAAAATGTAACATTTGCACTACACCTGGAATAAACTTGAACTCAATATCTTAAATATTCTGTGTTTTATTAATACTTTTACTTATGTCTATTTCCATTGAAGAGGGACTCAGCCAAATCCAATCCAATCTCTATCTATAAATAAGTCCACGTTTTAGAGACGCTTAGATTGCTGTCAAATTCACCCACAATGAAGAAGATTGGCACAATGATTGCCTCGTACTGTCGCCAAAAGAATCCTGAAGCAGATTATAAATTTAATTTTTAATGGTGTCAGCCGCAATCTTCATAATACTCACCTGTGACGCCCAGCTCCTTGCCAATTTGCTCCCAAGCTTCTCGCTTTTTTTTTTCAGATATCCTATATGCTGGATTATATTTATTGTATAAATACTCGTGCAACTGCACCAATGAAATCAAATATTCGTCTTTCATGTTTATTTGCACTTTTAAACAACAAATAATTAATAAATTATTTTCTTTACTTTTCTCGGTGAACATACAATTGTATTTGTAAACAACATGTAGTATCAGCTGTTGTCAAATTGTACGTAAACGGAACGTCCAATTCTGATTTCAACAGATTCAGCCGTCCGTTTACGTTTCGTTTCCGTTGGCTAATCGTTTACACCGACTTCCATATGACAGATTGAATCAGCTGATTCGTTACGCTACGGGGGCGTTACGGTTAAGTTTGCCTAACTGGGCCTTGAATGATAGTGAACTCTCATTCAATGTGTGTGCTCATGTACACGTGAGAGGAAAAACCCCGGGTAGTGCTTTTGCCCATCGCTGCTCTAAACATACGAGGCAATTCAATGTTTGTTGTAGAGAGCGGCAGGCGGAATAGAGGAGGAGGGGGGTGAAGTTTCTCGTACTAAGTCCCTATTTACATTGGCTGAATGTTCAGCAGATGATCGGCGTTTTGTAGGAGAGAGAGGCAGTCATTGGCGTAGCAATGGATTTCTGGTGGGGTGGGCTATAGCCCCAAGAAAAAAAGTTTGTTTTTATGCTTTAAAATTATTCACGGATGAAATTGTCAACGAAAAGTAAGAAATTACTTCATATTGAAATTAAATTTATTACAACCTTTCTATGATAAATTAATATTTTACATAAACATGAATTCGGTCTTTTAAAACAACAATTGTTTAAAAACAATTAATACTAATAATTTTATTAATTAATTAAAGAGGAATTAAATATTTTATAATGAACATAAAAATAGTAGTATGGAATAAAATATAATAAGAATAAAAATTTATTATTCTACTCTTTAAAAAAAAAGAATATCACTAACAATTTTACTATTTCGTTTTTGATATTTAAAATGGCCAAATTTCAAAATGGATCTTGGATCATTGTAGATCTTAGTCATGTTTTAATTCGACGCGCCATCGCATCGATGTCCTTCACAGCCAGAAAAGTGTGGAAGCCTTATTGAAACATACAAACTTTTAAAGAATTTGGATTAATATTTAAAACGATTTTGTTTTTATTCGATCTTTTTTTGAATCAACATTTTATGTATTTCTATCAACTATTTCTTTCTCTGATTGGCTTATTGTCGTATGAGTCTTGAAGATATTTTTAGCACAATAGTTTCTACAATTATCGATTCCTTATCTATTTGCAGGTTACTTCTATAATCATCAATAAATTCAGAAGTTCCATTCAAAGCTTTACCAAACAATTTACTGCTTTAGTTAGTGGAAAGCTTAAATCTGTTCTCCAATATTAAAATGGTATCATATCATCAGGCAAATCTACATATTGGCCTTTAACTGTTGAATTAACCGAAACAAATTTGGTAAGCGTTTTGTTGGCAGCTCAGCTGTTTTCGTGTAACAAGTTAATGTCAAACATGTTCAGTTTGCTCTATAATATAACCATGAATCGACTTACAAACGAACAACGCTTGCAGATTATTTAAGTTTATTTCACTTTGGGGGCGGTCAATTGGCCGCATAGATCGTGCGATTTAACGCCTTTAGATCTCTCTCGATAGTTGCCGCAACCGTTCAGTATGCCTCTCCGAGCCTTGCATTTGTTGTTTGAAAATATTTGCTTAAATTATTTATGTTTTGTAGAGCAGTGTTAAATACATGAAGATTCATAACGGATTCAGGTTTAGTGATTATATTTAATAATCCCAAAGCATCCACTGTATTTTTGTGTCTAAACTATTTTTTAGTTTTACTAAGACTTCAAACTTCCAAATATTTTATTTGTAGAACATTGCATATTCTTTTGAAATCCATACGATTTCCAGGTTTGGAAATATGTACATCATTGACAAATTTTGATGATGATTGTATGTTCGAATAGGAGTCGACAATTACCCAATTTTAATTTGTATGCCTCGCAGTGATTTAAAACACATAATATTTGCACCATTATAAGACTTCCAATTATTGAAATATTTCCCATCTTATTTTTCCAAAAAAAAAAAATCAGTTTAAGTAAAGAATTGGCATATCTGCTTACAGAAATATCTACGAAACCTAAGAATCGTTCTTCTACTTCAAAATTGATTGCAAACATTTGAGTTTTTAGATTTATAACAGAATTTGCAAAAATTCATTTTATTTCTGTTATTAGTAATTGTAAAATTGATAGATGATTGGAATTGATAAAATTAAAAAATCCAACTGAAATATCTGTGGGGTGGGCTAAAAAACTTCTGCCACCCCCTTCCGACGCTTATGGAGGCAGTCGGCAAGAGGGGGGAAAAACTCTCCCGTACTCAGGCTTATCGGTCTGAATGTTTTGTGTTTTTCACTCGGCCTTTGAAACAACAACAATTCACACAGAAATATCCGAAACAAAATTATGTGTCTAAACGCAGAGGCAAGTTTAAAAGAGAATTAGCGGATAAGCTGCTGAAAAAAATATCCTAGTGTAAATCTGGACTAACAATCCGTTTTGTATTTTTCATTCGCCGTTTGCTGCCTCTTTTTCCTACAAATACCGAATTGGCCTGGAAAATTGCCTCGTGTATGTATATTTGAAATCGAGTGGGGCAGACGCCGTTCGCTTTCACTCGTATTTAAGGGCATCTCTTAAATACCGGTGAATTGCGTCCTGCGTCTGTCAAAGTGTTGTTGTATGCACAGAAAATAATAGGATGAAATTTGAGTTTGACAGACGCCGGACGCATTCACTGGTATTTAAGAGATACCCTAAGAGGCAACCTCAGCCAAAATAATGACAGCTGCTCAATAATGACAGCCGCTTGTTGTCATAAACACTCAACTACTAGATGGTCCTTCGCTCTCTTAAGCAAATTTCTCGAGTTACGAACGATTAAATTTTTGACATTAGTAGTTAAGAGAAGAAAGAGCACAAATTTGTTTTTATTTTTTATACATATTTTTGGCATTTTTCCTCAAACATTTCACTTTACAATCACAATTGGAGCAAACACAATTGATTTTTTAAATAAAATTGCAAAAAACACATCTTTAAATCAGTAAATTAAATCTCGAGAGCTAACAAGAGAATGCCAAAATATCTCGAAGAGAGCAAAACAACTGTCAAAAATTTAATCGTTCGTAACTGTCACTTTTTAAAGAGTACGACGGACCATGTATTAGTTTGAGTGTTTATGCTTGTTGTAGCATCAGCTGTTTGTTTTGTTTGTAAATTAATTTTGATGGCAAATGAGAAAAATACCTGAAGTCTGAATAAACTTTTGATTGGCGTTATTCCATGTAGGCTGGAGACCTTCCTGGATCCCTTTCATATTTTCTCTCGGGATATCTTTCACTATATATGGAGTAACAACAAAGTTGAAGGCATAAGTACTTCGGACTAGTTATCGCTTTGGAAGACCCCGGACCCCAGTCAACAGCCAGCATATGATTTAGATTCAATATGACTGATAATATTGTCATTGATATGCCTGATTTAACCGAGCTGTGTCGAGTTTGCTTGCAACTTCCAGATGAGGATAACTGCTTGGATTTGGCCATCATATATGATGAAGATGACAACTTAACATACGCAGAATGTTTTGCAATCTGTACCAATGTGGACATAAGCGAAGGTGGCAATTTACCACATAGTCTCTGCAAGACGTGTGGTCTGGAGCTTCAAATGACCTACGATTTCTTGAAGAAAGTGGAGGAATCTAAACGTTCTTTGCAACAATACAATCAACAAGTCGAAGAGGTAAATAGTGATAAATACTGGGACGGTGCTGAAGAGACAAAGAAGCAACAATATGAACATGAACCATTGATGAATGTATCCGAATATGTGTTAACACATGGGGAAGGGGAAGACGACCAGCACCAGCAGACGACAGACACAGACATCATTGAATCTGGCAATGTTGTCCAGATCCTAAATGTAGATGGGGGCTATAGGCAAAGTAAAGTGATTTCAAATGCTACTACTATTAAAAGTGAGAGAGCAATTGATGTTGATTTGTTGGACGAGGAAGGTGGCGATAATGATGAGAACCATGTCAGCGCATGTGCTGAAGGATCCTTCACGCAAACCGAAGAAAATTTAGTGCTGGAAGAACACTTGGATGCTGATGAATTCAACAATGAGGAGGCATTGGATGATGAAGGTAATTGTGAAGAATTTATATTAATTCTAAAAAAAACATTGGGTATCATATAAGTTTAGGCTTGAGCAAATCTTGATTTTTAGGATCCCTAGAAAAAATATGTAATGAATTATATATAAGGGGTCAAAAAGGCATAAACCAATATTCGTCCAAGGAGTTTGTTGGGAAATCAGAAAGATTACTTACGTGGAGGGAAAATTTAAAGAGGAAGGCTTCGGAGTGTAACCCTCAGTTCAAGGGGCGAAACAATGAGTATCATTGTAGAGTTATATCGTACAAAGCAGTAGCCCGTGCTTCTCCCCGCGTAACTATAATAATTGCAATCAAAACATATCGCTCATATACTTCAAGACTGTCCTATCTCAAAATTGTCGTATAAAAAATCCGTATAAAAAGATAAATAGGTTGAAATAGGAAGTTTAGAAAAGTGGAATAATCCTAAATATGATTGTTTACTTATAAACTATATTTCGTTGACATTCATTTATGAATATTTACAAAATTCGTAAGACAACCACAAACATTTTAAATTTTGAATTAAAACTCTCTTGAAGTGAGTGAGCGATATCATATGTCAAAAGTTAAATAAATAGTCGAAATGTCTAGTTGGCATCTTCCGCAAAACTATTGCTCGCGAAAAAATATGAGTCCCTTTTTAATATATTTAAGAAAAATCCACAAGCTTCAATATTTCCCAGGTTTTGACAATTAGGTTTGAAATTCCCATAGACAATAAATAACAGAAAAATAATTTCCAAAAAATGTATCTTTATTTTGATAGATAAACAGGTCCCATCCCACTAATAGGAACAACAGGAATCTATATATATGTTTTAATATATCCCACTAATAAACCACAAAGCCCTTAAAGCATATAAAGGGTTTTTCAAAGGGGATGATACGATTTTGAAGTGACGTTTCGGCCATTTGTAATATGTCATGATCTGTCATTTGTTTTTCATTGTATTCAGTGGTGTTTACAATTTCATCATGGAGAGATATACGCAAGAACAACGTTTACAAATTATACAGATTTATTATCAAAATAATCGTTCTCCAATTGCAACCTAAAAAAAATCTAAAAAAAAACTTTTCAGTCGACCTACGACCTTGACACCCATGAGCAATGTTTTAGCTATCGTTAAGAGCTATCTTTTTGCCATTGACAGATTCCCGATCCGACGTACCGTTAAGGAGCTAGAGCAAAAACTTAAATTTTTCGTTCACATTTGAAAATGATGCTGTCCATTGTTTTTAAATCCAAAAAAAAAACAATCCAGTCGACCTACGACCTTGACACCCATGAGCAATATTTTAGCTCTCGAAATATTCTATTTCAAGAAATTGTGATATTGAATGGCCTCCAAGAAGAAGTGTGGGGTTATTTGGAGTCATTGGTCTTTCGAAGTAAACCAGACTCTCTTCAAGCTTTACAAGTCAATATTGAACGTGACATTCATGACATACGACTTGATTTAGTGGAAAAAGTGCTCGAAAATTGGGTTCATCGAATTCGTTCCTGCAGAAGAAGTCGTGGAGACCATTTGAATGGCTCGAAAAATATTGTAAATCAAGCGAAATTGTCAAGCCTATGAGAAATATAAAAACTGTGATTATTAGGCTCAAAAATAATAAATAATAAAATATGTCATCCCTGAGCGAGTAAGTTGTCAGGTACGAACGAATAAAACTTTCAACGATTAAAGGCGCCCATACACGAGTACTGCCGCAGTTCATGCCGATGAACCCCTTGTGTACGTGTGTGATTGACATTTTCGATACACACATATCAATCAAAATTTAATTTATCCATTTTTTTCACTTTTCACACAAAACTATTTTAAATTTTCGTTGTTTACATACTTATAATAAAATTTCCAATAATCTGGCATATATTGATGAACAAAATTCATCTGATTGATATGTGTTCATTTTGAAAATCAAAAGTATTTTGATTTTCATACTGCAACCAATACACTCTCATGTTGTGTCAAATTCACCAATACACATATTGCCGTTCCTGCGGCAGTACTCGTCTATGGGGGGGCTAAGACTTCAAAATTGTCACAATTAAAAAATTAATATTAATCGATTAGTGCGAAAAAATTCAATCAGTGTTCTCGGAAAACTGTTTTTTCTTATCAGATAGTGGCATTCGATTGGATCGTTAGCATTATACATAAAGGGTGATTTTTAGAAGCTTTCGCATTTGATTTAAAAAAAAAACATAAAATTTAGAGAAATGTATGAAATTATTATTTGAGTCGATATAACGGTCCATATAATTCAATGTTTAAAGATGATTTCATGTAAATGTTGACCGCGGCTGCGCTTCAAATGGTTCATACGCTGGGTCCACGGTTGGCATACTCTCTCCAACATATCTGCCGGTATCTCACGGTTACATTCTTCAATTTTGAAGTACGTCAACCGTTGCTGACTTGTCCCTATAGACATGAGTCTTAACATATGCCCACAAAAACAAATCTAAAGGCGTTAAATCTCACGATCTAGGTTGCCAATTGACCGGCTCCAAACGTGAAATAAACTGTTCAACGTACTCGCCTCTCATTTGGGCCATTGTTTCCCGTGTTATGTGGCATGCGACACCGTCTTGTTGAAAACACATGTCAGCCAAGTCCAGCTCTTCCATTTTGGGAACATATTTTGTAATTATCGCACGGTAGCGCTCGCCATTCACAGTAACGGTCCTGCCTTCGTCGTCTTTGTAAAAGTACGGTCAAATGATGCCACCGGCAATATTTTCCGTACTCTATGTGTGCGTGTTGATGGTTTAATTTGGTGTGAGATTTAGTCACAAGATTCCGAATAGCTGCCTCAGAAGGTCGCCCAAAATGACCATAAAATGGAAGAACTTAACTGAGCATGCATTTTGATAATAAAATTGAATAGTCCGCGTTGTTCGTTTGTTAGTCGATTCATGGTTAAAATATAGACCAAACTGAACATATTTGACTGTAACATGTTACACAAAAACAGCTGAGCTGCCTAAAACAGTATAGCCATAAAGAAAGTTCCAAAAAAATCACCCTTTATTTTATGACTGCAATTTGTCTTACCTAGAATATTCTGATGTTTCATGCAATTTTATTCTTTATAATTTGTTTTTTTTTAATCATAATTTAATTTAATGCAATATATAAATTGTAAGTGCAAATCTAGTTTCTCAAAATGTAAAGTATAAAAAAATGAACAATTAATATTTTATTAGTTCTAATGTTGTAATATGTCTAAATAAAACAATTACATTTTTGTATCCTCTCCAAAAAAACCTAATGGAATGAATGCCAACAGAAACGGAACTCGATACACCACAATCAAGAAAATCTCACAGTTCTATTCCAATAATAGTAGAAGTAGAAAGCAGCGAAAAATATTTTTTGGAGGAGAATATTGACAATGACTCGATTCACTACAGGAACTCTACAACAAAATATGTCAGTGAAGCAACAGACGAAGACGATACACAACAAGAACCTCTAGAGAACAAGGGAGACTGTCGATCGTGGCAACAGAATGTGGTGGCAGTGGCCAACAAAGAACATTTACCGCTAGAATCGGAGAGCGAAGAAATCACTAGAGTTGGCAACAACGAGGAATTCGATTATGATATGTTGCAATGTGGCAGTACAGGCGGCGATGATGACTTGGTGGAGCAAATACATAAAGAAATTGAAGCGGAAGATGATGACGATGGTGATGGTGATGGCGGCAGCGGTGTTGGTGGTGCTGTGTTCCAATCCCGTAAACGTCATGTTGGTTCTTATTCCTGCGACATTTGCCATAAAGTATATCCCAACTATTCACGCATGATGACCCATCGACGTTGTCATGACACAGATCGTCCCAAGTATCCTTGTAATTATTGCAGTCGAATCTATGCCACCAAACAGGCAATGGAATGCCACATACAGACATTCCACGATAAAACCGGTTTTGCCTGCGAGACATGTAATAAAGTATTCGCCATACGTCGTAGTCTACAGGTACACATGCGTTTCCACACCCGCGATTTTCCCTATGTCTGCAATTTGTGTGATAAGAAATTTGCCCAGATTGGCCATTTGAATACTCACAAAAATATCAAACATAATAATATACGATTCGGCTGCGATTATCCCGATTGTGGCAAGTTTTTCACCTCCTCCACATCGCTGAGGAATCATGAGTTCTCACACGGCGTTATGCCATTTGAGTGTCATTACTGCCAACGAGGTTATCCCGCAAAATCCAAGTAAGTTTTGTTTTTGAAATATTTGTCATGGAAGAACTAGTTTTAACATTCGTTTTTTTCAATTTATTTCAGGCTAAAAATTCATGCCAAAAGAAAACATGGCATGGATTTATCTAAGGAAGAGTTGGAAGATATGCGCAAATTTCATGTTATGCGTTCAAAAGTGAATTTAGTTAAGGTAGTGCCCGTCGAGCAGGAGGATGAAGCGTAGTAGTTGGTATTTTGTACATGTATAGTGTGTATATGTATATATGTAGCTACTAGAGACAAATC
Source organism: Eudasyphora cyanicolor (assembly GCA_963930755.1). Lineage (NCBI taxonomy): Eukaryota > Metazoa > Arthropoda > Insecta > Diptera > Muscidae > Eudasyphora > Eudasyphora cyanicolor. Next base: position 27,763,561 of record OZ005734.1, read on the forward strand.
CAAATTCGAAGTACATATTTTGTAAAAATAATCTTTATTTTAAAAATTCATTAATACGTGAAGTTTGTTAATTTTTTTACTTTCTCTTAATCCACTGATCTGCTATATATTTGTGATTTTCCATTTTCATTTATATTTATTTAATATATTCAATAAATTTATAATATTTTTACAGATTCATAGCAAACAAAAAACTAAAATATAATGATGAGAACAAATGCCTAATTAAGGAGGTAATGAGTTCCATAACAGAGTACAGCATTTTCAGCTCATTGATTTGGGATTCAATTCTGAGAATTGGACGTGAAAGTAGCCTCAAAGATAGGAACTTCTGCATCATTCGTTAAGTCAAGTTGACTCAATTAATAATTTAATGGCCATACGAATTTTTTTGCTCAAGGTGGATTCTTTGCACTTTTTCTATATTTTTTCGGTATAACTTAAATATGGTTATAGTTAATTTATAGTTTAACATTGAAGAGAAAGAAAAACTGTGTTATTTTTTTAAGAGATATTCCCTTTGCATTTCCACATTTTCCCCCATTCAATATCTACAACTTCAGACACAAAAGAGATATTCCGTACGGTAACCGAGAAAAAAAAATATAGAAAAAGTGCAAAAAATCCATCTTGAGCAAAAAAAAAATTCGTATGGCCATTAAATAATTAATTGAGACAACATGACTAAACGAATGATGCAGAAGTTCTTATTTTTTAGGGCTACTTTCACGTCTAATTCTCAGAATTGAGTCCCAAAATCATGGGCTGTACTATGTAATCTAGCCACATGAATTCTAATATATAGTTCTCAGATATAAGAATGTTTATAAGCTTAGGCCAGGTCGAATCGTTATATCTCTTAATCCACGGTTATACTAAAATATGTTAAAGACTATATTTCTGATTTTCTACTTTAATTATTTTTATACCCTACACCACACTGTGGTACAGGGTATTATAACTTTGTGCATTTGTTTGTAACACCCAAAAGGAGAAGAAATAGACCCATCGTTTATTATACCGATCGACTTAGAATCACTTTCTGAGTCGATTTAGCTATGTCCGTCTGTCCGTCTGTCTGTCTGTCTGTCCGTCTGTCTGTCTGTCCGTCTGTCTGTGCATGTATTCTTGTAATCAAAGTACAGGTCGCAATTATGGTCCGATCTCGACGAAACTTTACACATATCTTATTTTTGACCCAAGGACGATCCCTATTGAATTTGGTTAAAATCGGTTCAGATTTAGATATATCCCCCATATATATGTTAGCCCCGATTTGACATGTAAGCGCTGTAAAAACCTTATTTTATACCCGATCAGTATGAAATTCGGCAGGAAAAGGTTTCTTATTACATGAATGAACTCTGTTAAATTTGGAAGAAATCGGTTCAGATTTAGATATAGCCCCCATATATACATTACCCCCGATTTGACATATAAGCGCTGTAAAAATGTTATTTTATATCCGATCAGTGCGAAATTCGGCAAAGAGAGGTTTCTTATTACATGAAGGAATACTGCTAAATTCGGAGACAATCGGTTCAGATTCAGATATAGCCCCCATATATATGTTACCCCCGATTTGACATGTAAGCGCTGTAAAAACTGTATTTTATATCCGATCAGTGCAAAATTTGGCAGAAAGAGGTTTCTTATTACATAAAGGAATACTGCTAAATTTGGAGAAAATCGGTTCAGATTTAGAAATAGCCCCCATATATACGTTACCCCCGATTTGACTTGTAAGCGCTGTAAAAATTTTATTTTATATCCGATCAGTATGAAATTCTGCAGAAAGAGGTTTCTTATTATATGAATGAACACTGTTAAATTTGGAAGAAATCGGTTCAGATTTAGATATAGCCCCCATATATACGTTCCCCCGATTTGACATGTATGCGCTGTAAAAACTGTATTTTATATACGATCAGTATGAAATTCGGCAGGAAGAGGTTTCCTATTATTTGAATAAACACTGTTAAATTTGGAAGAAATCGGTTCAGATTTAGATATAGCCCCCATATATACGTTACTCCCGATATGACCAAATTATTATGGCAATGACCCTTATCGCATTGTTAGGGAGGTGTAGGGTATTATATAGTCGGCCCCGCCCGACTTTCTGCCTTTCCTTACTGGTTTAATTATGTTACAAGATTTACAAGTTGTACAAATTTATAGCAAAATAAGTTTAAAAAAAGTAATATGAAATACATAGTACTATAATAATAAAATGCCACACTTTTAATTGTCACAGGACAAACAGAAAAAATAAAATGTACTGCGTTTAAATCTAACAAAGATATGAATTTTTAATTTTTTTATTTTATACATAGTAGTTTTTCTTACAATACATGCATAATTGGAGAATAAATAAATAAATGAAAATATTATAGTTCTCTATAAGAATATATGTATACAAAGTTAGTACAGGACGAATCTTTATATGGATCATTCCACAGTATAATAAGAAAAAAACAAGTAAGAAAGTTTCAGTCGGGTAAACCGACTAAGGTATACCCTCACTTTGTGAGTAATGTAATATTGAATATTACTCGAATTATTCTGTCAATTTGTGTGGGTGGTACCAGAAGGGGTTTATCAAATACACCTATTTTTCGCTGAACATTAGATACTTTAAATTCATTGCACTGTGCCGAATTATAAGCATTTATGTGCACTGGTAAAAACGTTATGAGATATTAAATTGTGGTATGATTTGGGCATTTTGTGTGGGAGGTACAAAAAGGGGCGTGGCGATAACGCCCATTTTTCACAGGGCTATAGACACTATAAAAACATTACACTGTACAAAATTTCAAGTATTTTCATACACTGGTTTTAATGTTATAAGCTGTTAACTTTTGGTGCAAAAAGGTACCTTTGTGTGGGAGGTACCAAAAAGGGGGTGGCAACAACGCCAATTTTTCCCTTGCCTACAGTCAATATAAAAGTATAATACTGTACAAAATTTCAAGTTTTTTTATACACTGTTATTAATGTTATAAGCTGTTAACTTTTGGTGCAAAATGGTGCATTTGTGCGGGAGGTACCAAAAGGGGCGTAGCAACATGGCCCATTTTTCTCGAGTTGATAGCGACTAATAAACTAATGCTATGTGTGGAATTTCAGAAGATCCTAATAAGTAGTATAGCAGTTATTGAAGATTCAATATTTCACAACATTTTAACACTTTGTGGGGGAGGAGAAGGAGTGGACCAATATGGCCCATCTTCGAACTTAGCCGGAGATAGAAAAAAATATTACCACGTACCAAATTTGAAGTCAATCGGTTACTCCTTTCGAGAGTTATCGTGCGCACCAGCCAGCAGACACACAGACAGACAGACAGACAGACAGATAGACAGACAGACAGACGGACGGACATTGCTCATTCGTCTTAAAATGACCCAAAACGAATATCCGCCGAACATACTTAGGGTCTTAGATCACTCCTTCGATGTGTTACACTTTTTTTCGTAGCAAATGATATATACCCTCGTCACACTAAAGTGAGGGTATAAATATAAAATATATAAAGGGTTTTCTAACAACAGATGTTATTTTGGCATTCAAAGGAAAATGCAATTTTTTGAGATAAATGATCGGATGTTTATTTCATAATAAAGAAAAAGGTATGCCGTTAATAATGAAAAACAACATCTGCCAAATGGCCACCACGACCACACTTACAAGACCATATCCTCTTCATGAAATTTTCCATAACCAAATCGCAAAGTGGCTGCTCTATGTCCTCGATAGCCTCACGAATTCTATCTTTGAGGTCTTGAATCGACGCTGGGCTGTTGGCGTAGACCTTATCTTTCACGTGGCCCCAAAGGAAGAAGTCGCAAGGTGTTAAATCACATGAAACTTTTCCCGTAACAGAGCAATGGTTTCGTTGCTTGTGTGGCACATAGCGCCGTCTTGTTGAAAGTAAACGTTGTCCAGATCAATACCATCCAACTCCGACCATAAAAAATCATAAATCATCTCTCGATAGCGCAATCCATTCACCATTACTGTTGATCCAACCTCATTTTCGAAAAAGTAAGGTCCAATGACCCCGCCGGACCATAAACCGCACCAAACAGTCACACATTAAGGATGGAGAGGCTTCTCAACAATAACTCTTGGGTTTTCCGAGCCCCAGATGCGACAATTTTGCTTGTTGACGTAGTCACCGAGGTGGAAATGGGCCTCATCAGTCAAGATGATTTTGTATCGTTCGTATCGTTTGTTTGTTCGATCGTTTTTGATCGTTCGATGATCGTGTATCGTTCCATTTTTAGTAATGGCGTAGTTTCTACTTGTCAAATGTCAAAGAATAAAAGCTTCAAAAGTGACAGCTACCGAAATACCGGGTGATTCAAAATAACACCTCTTGTTGGAATATCCTGTATTTAAATTAATGATGATATTTTTTTACAGGAGTATGGATTTGGGCAAAATAATTGTCTTAACGTTTATGGAGTCATTAAAAAAAATATATAAAAAACCCAAACTGCATATTTTTATTCCAATCTCGGTGCACAGTGGGAGAAATTAAAAAAAAGATAAATAATTCCGCCGTTTCTTAACCAGACAACCGATTGCTACAAAACTTGGCATGCTTGTAGGAGAGCTATTAGCGGATTTAAGTTTTAAAGTTGATCCCTACAGGAGCGGATCTACAGAGCCTAAAAATGACCCACATAGGGTTTTTCGGGCCTGTTTACGGCAAAATCTTTTGCTTCTTTAGAACTAAGTTCTAAAGAAAACATTTTACACATAAGAATTATATCACACAGTTCCCAGAAATCTGCATTTGAAACTTGTATTTTTATTTTTTCCCGACCCTGTCCTAGAATTTTGTTAACATCAGAGCAGATACCAATATCATTTACATTAACTTTTCTGAATTGACAACAAAATGAGCCTGATTTGAACCCTTTGGTCTAATGTATTATAGATTACCCAATGGTCGTCTTCTGTAGAGTTTATGACCCCATTGACAGTCTAATGTAGAGTAAATAACCAAATTGTTCGTCTTCTGTGGAATAGGTGACCCATGGATGTCTCCTTTGGTCATCTACAATAGAGTTGGTCCTCTTCTTTGGAGTAGATGCCCCAATTGGTCGTCTAATGTAGAGTAGATGCCCAAATGGTCATCTAATGTAAAATGTATGACTCAATTGGTTGAATACTGTAGAGTATATGGCCCTTTGGTTATCTACAATAAAGTAGGTAACCCCTATGGTCATTTACAATAGAGTAAATTACCTTTATGATTAACTTCGATAGAGTAGATAACACCTAAAATCATCTACAATAGAGTAGATGACCCCTTTCGTCATCAACAATAAAGTAGATGTCAAAGGCCATCTACAATAGAGTAGATGACTTAATTGTTAGTCAACTGTGAAGTAGATGACCATATGATTGATCGTCTACTGTAGAGAAGATAACCCAATTGGTCGTCTAATGTAGTATATATGACTCAATTGGTCGTCTACTTTGGAATAGATTACCCAATTGGTCATCTAATGTACAGTAGATGACACAAGTGGTCGTTAGCTATAGAGTGTTCTAGAGTGATCTAGATTAAAGCTTTGCTCTTATACAGGGTTTTCCAACTTTTGAAGATTTTATTCTTTGACATTTGACAAGTAGAAACTACGCCATTAATAAAAAAGGAACGATACAGGATCATCGAACGATACAAAACGATCAAAAAAGGATCGAACAAAAAACGATACGAACGATACAAAATCATCTTGACTGATGAGACCCATTTCCACCTCGGTGGCTACGTCAACAAGCAAAATTGTCGCATCTGGGTCGTCTACTGTAGAGTATGTGGCCCAATTGGCATCGGTTGTAGTGGAGGCCACTATGGTCATTTACAATAGGATAGATAACCCCTATGGTCATCTACAATAGGAGAGATGTCCACTATGGTCATCTACAATATAGTAAATATGCCCTATGGTCACCTACGATAGAGTAAATAAGCCCTATGGTCATCTACAATAAAGTAGATGATCCAATTCGTCATATACTGGAAGGTAGATGACACAATCGGTCGTCTACTGTGGAGTTGGTGATCCAATTGGGGTTCTACTGTAGAGTTGGGGACCCTATGGTCATCTACAATAAAGTAGATGATCCAATTCGTCATCTACTGTAGGGTAGATCACACAACCGGTCGTCTATTGTGGAGTTGGTGATCCAATTGGTCTTCTACTGTAGAGTTGGGGACCCAATCGGTCTACTGTAGAGTAGACGACCCAATTAGTCGTCTAATGTGGAGTAGATGACCCATTGATCGTCTAATGTAGAATAGATAACCAAATTGATCGTCTTCTGTGGTGTATATGTCCTATTGGCCGACTTATATAGAGTAGATGACCCAATTGGTCGTCTACTGCAGAATAGATGATCCAATTGTTTGTCTGCTGTAGAGTATATGACCCTTATGGTCATCTACTGCAGAGAAGATAACTCCTTTGGTCATCTACTGTAGAGCATATGACCTTTATGGACATCTAAAATAAAGTAAATGATCCCTATGGTCATCTACAGTAGTGTAGATAACCCCTTTGGCCATCTAAAATAAAGTAGATGACCCAATTCGTCATCTACTGTAGAGTAGATGACAATCGCTCGTCAACTGCGGAGTAGATAACACAATCAACAATAGAGATGATTACCATTATGGTCATCTACAACAGAGTAGATGTCTCCTTTGTCATCTACAATAGAGTATATGATTTAATGACCCAATTGGTCGTCTACTGTAGAATTGGTGACCCAATTGTTCGTCTACTGTATAGTTGGTAACCCAATTGGTCGATGACTATCTTCAATGGAGCAGATGGCGAAATTGGTCGTATTTTGTAGAGAGAGTTGGCCCAATTGGTCATCTATTGTAGAATAGATGACCCTTATGGTCATCTACTGTAGAGCAGATGAACTTTATGACACAGTCTACAACAGAGAATATTACCATTATGGCCATCTACAATATGGTGATGACCCAATTGGTCCTCTACTGTATAGTAAATGACCCAATTGGTCGTCTACCATAAAGTAGATCACAATCGCAATTGGTGATCTATTGTAGAGTAGATAACATAACCGTCGACGACCGTCTACTGTAGAGTAAATAATCCAGCTGGTCGTCTACTGTTTGGAGATGACCAAATTGGTCTCGGTTGTAGAGTAGATGACCCAATTGGTCCTCTACTGTTGACTATATGGTTCAATTGTTCTTCTACTGTAGAGTAGATTACCCAATTGGCTGTCTACTGTAGATATTTCAGCCCGATTAGTTGAATTGGGTGGTTTCTATGGCGTTATGATTAGGAATACATACTTGAATACGAGTATATATTATTGGAGGTACACAAATATAAAAAACAGACATATCGCCACAACAATAACGACTAAAAAATACCATACATTTTAATAAATTTTAGTTCGAGTTAAAAACGGACAACATTTTTTAGGCTTATTATTTATAAATAGGATATTTTATTTTTTCCGTCTATATAGCTACGGAATGCAAGTTTTTTTTAACATTGATTTATATTATACTCAACCTTAATTAATTTCCATTTTTTAATTTTTTTTTCAATATTTTCAACATTTATTAAAAATAGTGTTATACACATTTACTTATACATGTACCTGTAGTTAGACTAGATGTTATCTTTCCATTGTATTTTTTAAAAACTAAGAAAACATGATTTAAAAATTAGCTTTAATTTGCTAAACATTCTTTTAAAAATATTTTTTTTGGCAACAAAAATAAATGCATTTCGAGTTTTGTGTCTTTCTGTGTAGTTTTTTGGGATTGGCTAAGATTGCATTCATACATTCATTTATTTACTGAAGACCAGAGGTATAGCTTTTCCACTAGATTCCTCTGAAATTGTAGAAAAAGAATACATGATTTAAAACATTGGTTCTCCATAAATGTAATAAACATGTATATTTTATTAAAAATGAATTGAACAGGGATATTCTCCTTGTTAAATATTTTTACATAGGATAAGTTATTATCGCTGCAGCACTCAAATTTATAATGAAAAAATAAGAAAAGTATTATGTTTGTTTGCTTTCTTTTATTCGGTCTGCAAATCTTTTCCGATTCTAACTAAAATATGAAATGTTTATGTTAAATTCTGCCAGTGTCCCGTTTGGGATGCACCTTTTGACTTCAAGTCTGGAGCACTAAGTTACGAAGGTCAATTCTTTCACCGGTAATCGGTAATCTACATAAATGTCTTGGAATATATGAGATTGGTTCACACAGGCGATTGAGAATTATTCTAACAGTCTCACGCTCTAATAATACCCGAGATCTGAAAAGGGGAGGAGGGCTAATTGCGATTACCAGGCTTGCCAGTTTTTTTTAGTGCCGAATCCCCAAATTTTTATTTGTTATCCCCTAAATCCCCGAAAAACGATTTCTCATCCCCAAAAAAATCCCCAGAAAATATTTTAACTTATGTGAATGATGTATTTAAAAATTCAATGTACTTTGTACTAAAATTCATTTTGTTTGTACAAAATTTACGTTGTCAAATTATCAAATATATCTAATTAAAAGTCTTCCATCTCATCTACATCATTGTTAATACCAAAAAAATTGGATGATGAACGGAAGATAGTGAGCTATAGCGACTAAGCATTCATGAAGTGTGTGGTTTAGGTTAGGTTAAAGTGGTAGCATTTATGACGGGCTCACTTAGACTATGTAGTTCATGGACCGAAGGATCAATATGAAACTGATTGCTTTAAAAAGTCCAAGAGTTCAGGGATGCCAAAATCAGTACAGGTTGCTAATTCACCTGATGAAATGTGACCCCAGAGTAGACTTCCTGCTTCTAGAGGAAGCGGGGCATAGACAGTGAATGCGTCCTATCGATTCCTACTCCTCTTTGTGACCGTAGCTCCTGCAAAATTAATTTATCAAGACATTAAGTCTATCTGCGTTCCGTTCAATAATACAGTGATTCATGATCATCTGTCATTCGTTGTCAAAAGAGCGTTATACAAGAGCTTGCATGTCGCTTGAGGCATGTTCAAGGTTTTAATGGATATCTGAGAATACATTTATTATATACTTATTCAGAACGTTACAGTTTCTCAGACATTCTGCAAATACTGAAGTGATCAGGCCGCCTATGATCAATAGATTGCTCGTGAGGAGCTTTGGTAATAGAAAATCGCAACCACATAGAGTTAAAGTAGCAGTTCCAAAAGGATGGAGTCCTGTACTGACGGTATTCTTTAGGTTAAGAAATCTGAAACTATGCCCGGCAAAATCTTTCACGACACTGTTCATCACATGGATGGGGGAAATTTATCTTGAACTAGCTTGCGCACTACATAGGTAAAAGATTCCAATGGTAAGTCATCGCAAAATGTTTAGGCTGACCTCTACTTCTCAGTTCTCATCGCATAGCAATGCTTCTGCAATAAAGAACGTGGGAATAAAATGCTCATAGGCTATGTCATGGGTAAAGAAACGCTTACTACGTACAAAGAGATTGTTCGAAAATTAAGTACCACCTCGGTGGATAGCCAGTGTGAGTTTGACGAAATGGACTAGTATCTGTAGAACTACTCAAAATAAAGCATTGCGAACGCATAACAATGCAGTAAGCAATAAAGTACTTACAAGGAACAAAGTCCTCAAATCACTAACGGAAGCAGAAATGATCCGTAATGGACGTAGGAACTCCTTTCTTTCTATATGCAAAGCAATTGGCCGCTCATTATAAAGTTATGAAGAGCTTTGGTGGAAATGGACCATTTGGTGGAAATGGACCATTGAATTCTGTAACAGCTTAGGTCTGGTTGGTGTAGTCCATGGAACTCGTACCGCCCGTATCGAATTGAACTGCAAAGCCGACCCTAAAAACAGTCGACGTACAAACTGATTGGGCGACCAGCGGAAAATTATGCAGCTCCTAAGTGAACTGCGAGTGTGAGTATGAGGAAGTGCGCCAATTTTAGACCTGCTCAAAAGAAAGCATTAAGAACTGCTGTGTCTCTAATGTCTTCGGCACACCATCTGCACGAGGAAAAAGGTAAACATCCACCTGTGATATCACCCGAGGGTCTCACTAACTTCAAAATCACAGAGTTGGAAAGTCTGTCGAAGCAGGACAGTCGAGACACCTGGACATGTAGTGGCGAGATGCAACAACACCTCACGGAACATTTTTTTCAGAATCCTCCTTAGCTGCAGGTCTGAACATATCCATAAAAATGCGGTAACAAAAACAACCAACAGTTACGGGACTAACATTGTCCTGAAAGCTCGCCCTCCTCCCACCGCAATAAAAATAAAAGCATACAGCAATTATAGGACTGAGCTGATCGTGTGAGACCGCCATCCATCTATTGCAGATGAAGAATGGAACCTGCCCAGAAAAACTAGAGTGGTTCTGGCACATCAGAGGTCGGCGGTTTAGCGTAGTCAATTTACCCCGAAGAGCTCGGGACTAGACGAAATCATCCCTGACCTTTGCCCGGCATATGATACAGGACCACATCAATTGTCTTGCAAAGCCGACGAACCTGACTACTGTCTCATACGATCCAGTTAATGCGGCAGGTGTCTGGAAACTGGTAGCGGAGGAATCGGGTTAAGGAGCAGATGTTGCACACAGGTCAAGTCGGGTTTTGGTAGTTTATTGAACTCTACGTTCGAGACTAGGTTAAAGCATGTCAGTCGTTCACTGGGTTGTCATAACATTCATATATATTGAACTAGTATCGCTCAAAACTACACGAAATTATCTCCGATCTTTGTTCGACAAAGCCGACGACCCTAACTACGGTCTCATATTAGATTAGGTTAGGTTAGTTTGAATAGAGGAGACGTTTAAACAACTCATGTATGTACATGGATATACACTTAAGCTAGTGGTTCGGCATGTTTTGTGCTCCTTATTTATGATATTTTTATACCTCACGAGTCACAGAAAATCGGTAGTAGACACGAATTTTCTCAGTATCTTCCAGTCACATCCTCTGAGTTGAGTCAAGTCTGGCAATCTCGGTTTCATGTTAATGCAGCAAGCTTTTGGGAACTGTTGGTAGAGGAGCAGAGACCTCACGGGTCACAGAAAATCGGTACTAGACACGAATTTTCTCAGTATCTTCCAATCATATCCTCTGAGATGAGTCCAGCCTGACAATCTCAGTCTCATGTTAATGCAGCAAGTTTTTGGGAAAAGCTGGTTGAGGAATCCGGTTAAGGAGCAAATGTCTGATCAGATTTTGGTAGTCGATTGATCTCTTTAACTCTCAAGATAAAGCGAAACCATGTCAGTCATCCACTGGTTTGTCATAACACATGTAGAATGTCCCATAAAGAATATTTATGAATGGTGTTGACCTGGATTCAATGAACCCGACGGCTATATGACTAACATCGGACTGGGAAGCCCTCCTCCACCCTTTGATCTAAACAGAAAAAGCAGAGTGGTTCTGTCCTCTGCTTCTAACGTTTGAGACTAGGTGAAACCATGTCCGTCCTTCGCCCAGTTGATAGATGTTGCAGGACCACATATCCCCCTCTACCCCTCGAATTACCCTGTCAAGTTGGCGACGCTACCCACAGTCACATTATTGACCAGTTAGTGCGGACCGCTTCCGGGAACTGGTATTAGAATCGCCTGTAGTAGCAGATGTCTGATATGGCTCAGGTCGAATTAGTGTAGACGATTGAAGTCTTAACGCTCGAGACTAGGAGAAACCACGCCCAAACTATAGAGGATCCCATAAAACCCACCATTTAAATTATAATATTTAATTATAATATAATTCTAAATTAGTAATATATTTAAATCCTGATCCGATTCCCATTAAACTACTCAAACTTCAGTCGTTCTCTGGTTTGTTGTAACAAATTTACCTTTGTTCTTCAAAGAATGCTCATGAATGGTATATACGAACCTGGATTTGATGAACCCGTCCCGGTGCCAATAGTTGTCGCCATACCATTTGAGGGCTCCTGGCGGCGTCGTGAGGTTATTTTTTTCCAGCCACGCATTAAAACTTGATTGCGATACTTCGGTGTGGTAAACGTATACAAAAGGGGATTTACAGCTGAATTCAGAGGCAGGATGAATACCACCAGCCAAGCGTAAATGTCATCTGTAAATGGAATCGTTAGTTTCTCTACCACTTCTCTTCTCCTTCCCAACACCTGTGTACCTGAAATGTTGTAATTAAAGAATACCCATATTTTCACCACAATTATGGGAGCCCAACACAAAGCATCTGTGAGAACAATAAAGAAGAAACGCACCGCAAATTCACAGTCGAGCAACGACAGCGGTGTAGCCTTTCTCGTCCTCCATATGGAAACTAGCAATGCCGTGTACAAGAAAGCAATCATCACCAATAGAAATAGATTAACGCCCAAAAACATAAATGCTGAATATTGCCAACCCAATGGATAGGGTTCCTGTATGTGTAGCGGGAAACATGTACCCGAATAGGTGCCATAAAACTTGGTACTTGAGTGCCATAAAATGACGGGAGCCACGGCAATGCCCACACCCATCACCCAAATGGTTAACAGGGCGAAGAATATATTTCTCACGCTTATATGATGATGACCGCGAAAAGGATCGGCTATGAGAAGAAAACGTTCCAATGACATGAAAGCTAAAATCAGCATGGAGACCTCGGAAGAGCTAACAGCTAAAGCGCCAACAGCAGCACAATGCCAGGAGGTGATCCAATCGAGAGCGACACTGCAAATAGAAAAACGTTTTTTTTTTGTTATTTAACATATGCGGGGAGTGTTTAACACTTGGGTATACGACAAAACTGTGGGGAGAGGCCGTCAGTTCAAGCCGAACTACTCCAAAGACCTTCGTAGCTCAGTGGTTAGTGCGCTAGACTTGGAATCAGAAGGTGCTGGATTTGAATCTTAAATTTATATGAACATGTTATTATTATCGTTATAAATTTGGGTTTCTGCAGAAAATAATAACTCACCCGGACTTGCTACCCCAAAAACAACATGTGATTACCAAATAGGGAAAGCTAACTCAAAGGATTTCGGACCGATTAGTCTATCGTGTTTTCTATAGAAAACAACTCGAGCTGCAGCCAAGGAAAATACTGTTTCCAAAATTCAACAGGTGGAATGAGGCGGAATATGGATATGACTCCGTGTATAAGGAGTACACTTCAGCAGGTAGCTCCGCCTGTGTATAGTTCAGAATTTCGACATTAAAAATTTACGCTCGAATATACCTTATATTATAGGGCAGACAATTAGTAGAAGGAATACGCAAATCGGACTTAAGTCCTATTCTCACCAAAGGCTGTATGGTATTGGAGCCAATTTGCCATGCAAGCCAAGGCGAAATGTTTTGTTACAATCGTATCACGGGTGCCACATAAATCACATCTCATGCTGCCCAGACATAATTCTGCATATACTGTTCATCGATGACAATGTGGAATAGCGGCGAAAATTATATTTCTATTTCAAGAGTCAGCTTTGCTGAAGTCAGAGCTGCAGGTCGCACTAGGATCCTTGATGATTATTGGTAGTGTAGCTCGAAAACAGTTTTTTAAAAACGTAGTAGGAAACACGGAAAGGGATTTTTGGTCATGATCTGTAATCTTTTAAACAAGGACAGATTCCTGCAGCGCATATATATTACAGCCGGACATATGTAATGTATAGCGGCATTAAATGTAGTATTAAATTTAGTACCTCTGCCATTCGTTGAGCTGTCCACCAACGACAAGGGAATTTCAAAACCCACAAGAATACAGGTGCAACTGTTGGTACCTGCTAAAAAGAACTAAAGAGTTTTCCAACAAGAGGTTTTATTGTGGTATTCAAAGAAAAATTCCATTTTGTGAGATCGGATGTTTATTTCATAATAAAGAGGAAGGTATTCCGTTAATAATGAAAAACAACATCAGCCAAATGACCACCACTACCACGCTTACGGGACCATATGCTTTTCATGAAATTTTCCATAACCAAATCGCAAAGTCGCTGCCCTATGTCCTCGGTAGCCTCGCGAATTCTATCTTTGAAGTCTTGACGCTGGGCTATTGGCGTAGACCTTATCTTTCACGTGACCCCAAAGGAAGAAGTCGCAAGGTGTTAAATCACAAGATCTCGGCGGCCAATTGTGATCACCTCTTCGAGAGATAACACGGTCCGGAAACTTTTCCCATAACAGAGCAATAGTTTCGTTGCTTGTGTGGCACGTAGCGCCGTCTTGTTGAAAGTAAACGTTGTCCAGATCAATACTGGACAATCTCGATAGCGCAATCTATTCACTCTAACTGTTGATGCAACCTCATTTTAGAAAAAGTAAGGTCCAAGGACCCCGCCGGACCATAAACCGCACCAAACATTCAGACGTTGAGGATGGAGCGGCTTCTTAACAATAACTCTTGGGTTTTCCGAGCCCCAGATGCGACAATTTAGCTTTTTGGCGTAGCCACCGAGGTGGAAATGGGCCTCATCAGTCATGATGATTTTGTATCGTTCGTATCGTTTTTTTGATCGTTTTGTATCGTTCGATGATCGTGTATCGTTCCATTTTTAGTAATGGCGTAGTTTCTACTTGTCAAATGTCAAAGAATAAAAGCTTCAAAAGTGACAGCTACCGAAATACCGGGTGATTCAAAATAACACCTCTTGTTGGAAAGCCCTGTAGTTATGTTCCGGTTCACACCAAGACCATTATCAGAAGCCCGTCTTGCAGTTATATAAAGAGGATGTTGTAGGATATCTCTAAGAGTACTCGGAATCTTCCTTCTAACAGCTATTGACACTTCATCTGCACGGGTAATAACCTTAACACTCATATTCTCCAGAGAAAGAAAAACTTTCTCATGGAGAAATTCCATAGTAAAGGAGACAGAACACCACCTTGGGATCGTCAGTTGATCCTACGCTAGCTGAAATGCGTCGCTTAATCAAATGGTGTTGAATGAACCTACGTATATTGTTATCAACCTCCAGTGATGCTAGAGCCGTAATTCTAGCTGCTTGATTTGTGTTATTGAATGGCCCCCTCTCCTTCAATAAAGTTGACTGGATCATGCAGGGCGGTTTCGCTTGTTGTAGGCATGCTGGAAATCCCTAGCTCCTATATGGAACGGCTTACAAGCTTTTGGGATGAAACAACCTTAGTTTCTCTCCATTTTGCTGGTATATATGCCTGATTGATATAACAATTGTAGATCCAGAACCAGGGAGCAATTGTATTAGCCACTGCCTGGAGATCTACTGGCGAGACATTGTCTGGTCCTGCCGACTAAAAAGGTTTACTGCTTTTGGTAGCCCAAAGAATTCTAGATTCGGTTACAATCTCGCTGGCGACATTGTGATCGTATTTGCCAATATGAGGTCTCGACACTGATGAAAAGTACCAACAATTCCCACCTAAGGCTGCATGGTAAGTTTCCATGCTATTGTCGACATATTGTGGATGGATGATCTACAAGAACGATATTCTTCCGGTAACTGTTAACTGCTGCTGCGACTTCGTAGGCGAATATCGTTCATATTTGTGCCGTATGCTCTTTGATCTAGACCTTCTCCCATTGGACCTCGCATCCTAGAACATGAGAAATCTGATCTGCCTGGGAGATGGAGTGTATTAATTAACTGGAAGGATGGACCGCAACAGGTATCTGTAGGTAGTCGGTTATCGAAATTTATCATCGACGTGAACATTCAAAGGCACCCGAACTTATGCAGTCTACGTTGTAAACTAGGATTAGGATATCAGTTAGGTAATGGTCCAACCTATCACAGATATCATCAATTGTTGGGCTCGACGCCACAATCGTGCTATAATTGCCATACGTTATGATTTATTTCAGCGCATCCAGGTGATGATGGAATTGCCGGAAAGTTGAAAGTTAGCGCCGGAAATAAAAACCCACTTTTAGGGGACTCCATGATTAACTCTTGACTTCTTATTTCGGAATTCCACACGGATGTCGCAAAGAAAGCATTTGATAGATCGAGTACCACTAGGACCGTCTTGTTGCAGGGTTTGTTTAGGTTGAGACCACGAAAGTTGGAAAACGTCCGATTAGGCTCGGCAGACGCTTCTCCCGCTACCGGTGGGAGGGACATTATTTATCCGATATTAGTAACGGGACCAGTCTGATCATTTTTATTTCCCCGTAACTATTAGAGTGGTTGGGGAAAAGGAGTTTTTTTTTGTTAAATACTTGACTCCCAGTAATTGAATGGCAACAGCAATTTCGATTGCGGTAAATAGTGGTGGTACCTCCTCGGCATGAATGAATGAACAATACTCTCCCTTTCTTCCTACCACTTTTGAGATGCTCAATGAACTGCCAGCTAAAATCAATCGGGTATTTTTTTGGACCAGTCACCATTCTCTCGCCAAATGTGACGGTAGTCTGGTAAGATTAGAAAGCCATTTAACCGTTTCCCGTTATACTGAAACTCACGATGCTTTATCCTTAACCATTCTACTGATATCTAGATTCAGCTTCCAGATTCGAGAGTCAGCAGGCCTGATGCTACAAATATCATCGAGCTGAGCTGCAAGTCCCTCTGCCTCTGCTCTGGGAAATTTCTCGGGTTTTCAGTCAGTAGGAAAATAACGAGCGATACACATACTACACATACATCTTAGGGAATGTATGTATATTTCACTGAAGTGGTGATTATAGTATTTTCTCTGAACCCATCCCAATTTGCGTTCCCCTGATTGAGAAAAGTACGGCTTCCAGAGATATTGAAGTCGGATGGTCTTTTGTGGAGAGGATTGTGATTAGATGATCTGAGGGTAGCTCTACCTGGTTCTAGTCTGTAGGTTGGTGCGACGAATATTGTCACGCTCAACTGCGAGTCATGCTTTTTCGACTAGTAGGAAAATAGGGTACGGCTGCTGCGTGAATGCACGTGATTATTTCTCAGCTATCGTATATCTGAGGGAATACATAGTTCACTGAAGCGGTGATTAGTGAATTCTCAAAGTCTTCGCGACTTGCTTTCTCCTGACTGATAGAGGAGAGTTTTATGTAGAGGATTATGGGCGGAAGGTAAAAGGTATTCTAGTGTCAGCTCGTTGGTGCGACGAATTTCATCACGCTCATCTGCGATTCGCACTGCTTCTGCCTGAGAAATTTCTTGGTTTTTCGACTAGTAGGAACATAGAGTATGGTTGCTACGTTGGTGAAGGCACGTGATTTCTTCTCAGCTACCGTACATCTGAGGGAATGGATAGTTCACTGAAGCTGTGATTAGTGAATTCTTAAAACCCATTCCAATTAGTTTTTCCCTGTTTGACAAAAGTACGGCGTTCAGAGATAACGAAGTCGGATGTTATGTATGAAGAGGATTATGGTTAGATGATCTGTTAATAGGCGAAAGGTAGAAGGTAGCTTTACCGGTAGAAGTTAATTCTACCGGTAGAACGTAGATCTACCTGATTCTAGTGTCTGCAGGTTGGTGCGACGAATATCGCCATGCTGCCTCTGCGCTGATAAACTTTTTGGGTTTGCAATCAGTAGGAATATAGGGTGCGGATGCTGCGTCAATAAAGGAACGGAATCAGCAAACCGTACATCTGCGAAACGAAATATTCGTTTGTTGTGACAGAAACTTATTTCGCGTAATCAATTGTTTGTTCTGACCAAAAAAATTTCAGTCGTCGTAAACGAGAATTGTAGTTATCTAATATTTCTTTTCGCAGAAACGAATTTTTCCTTTGCGTATGCAAAAGGTAGCTTTATTTGAAAAAGGGTAGCTTCAGCTGTAAAAGGTAGCTTTATCTGTAAACGGTAGCCTCAGCTGTAAAAGGTATCTTTACCTGAGAAGGTAGCTCTACCTATAGAAGATAGCTCTACCTATAGAAGGTAGCTCTACCTATAAAAGGTAGCTCTATCTGTAAAAGAATGATCTACCTGTAATAGGTAGAGATACCTGTAGAATGTACTGGCGGACCCAAAGTTAGCCGAACTGACATATAGATGGCGGCAGTAGTTTAAAAAAAGATTTTTCTGAAAAGTGGCAACTTTCTAAAATATATGTTTTAAGTTTCAAGTGTCCACGTTGTTTAGTTTTTTGAGCACTCATAAGTAAACGATCTTAATGAATTTGTAAACATGAAAAAATCGGTCACCGATATGTAATACAATAATTTAATTTGAAAGGTCTCAGCCCAACCAATATTAAAACCGAGCTGGATTCTACGTTTGTGAATCTGCTCCTTCCAACTCCAACTTTAAAATATTGGGTGGCAGATATTTTAAAGTTTTAAAATATTTAAACGGAGGATGGTTGAAAAGGTAGCTTTACTAGGAGAGAATGCAATTGTCCTTTTTAGTTTAGTGGTTCGACAATATACTTTCTAAAAGCTCAGCTCCCCAAATATTTAGAATATTGTAAAAAGATCTATTCAAAAGTTTTGAAGTTCTGTTGTTATTACCCCTTTGTTTTCGAATCGGCCCACTGTGCATTGGTCTAGTGTCAAACAACCTCATTGACAGATTAATTTAAATAATGTAGTTAAAAGAATCGGAGAGCATACAGAAATTCTCATCCTACTTACCTATGATAAACATTTCGATAACGATGATCCTGCATTCCAATAATCAATAAATAGAAACCCATTAGTATATCGGCCAATGCCAAATTTCGTATAACCATTGTCACGGCCTTATTCTCATCGCGATAGATGAATCGACCCCACAGCACCATTATGTTGCCCGTTATCGTTATAACGGCCATTATCCAGGCTGAGTAACGCAATACCGGTTTACTCAGCAAATCCTTAAATGAGGATACGCCATCGGTAGTCGGTTTGCAGCGTCTCACATTCGGTGTCATGGAGCAGAAGTAGAAACTGTCATAGATAATGTATTTCAAATTCGACATACTTTGAATGGCTTCGAATTCGATCATTTCGAATTTAATGCCATTCAAATTTAGATAAGAAACATTCAAAGTCTGCAGAAACGATTTATCGACCGTGAGAGGGGTGTAGGCCAAAGATCTGCAATGTTAGAATAGATAGATGGTTAGAATAGATGACGCTACAACCAAGAGAAAACCTATAGTCACCGTAATCATATTTTCTCATATGTAACATCGTGACTTTGTTATAATTACCGTAATAATATAATTATTATTTTTTGGTAACTTAAATTAATATAATTTCGGCGACTATATTTTTTCTCTGCTTGTAAGTAGTTTAGGTGATCCAGCTGAGAAAAATCTTACAAGGCTTCCAAATGATAGTTTTGTACAAAAGTATCGGCACTTAAGTATAACAGCGGATTCCCGATCAGGCGTCTGTAAATAAATAAAAAAAATTATACATACATTATTTTTGCAATTAAAAGTAGAACATTTAGACAACAATGTGGCAGACAATGTTTTGTCTTTCGGAAAAAAACTTAATAGTCAATTCTTTCATTTAATCTTACAAATAAAAAATCTCTGGTAAATATAAGATTATTACGAGTAGCTAGCATAACATAATGGTTAAACAAATTGCTCTATTTTTGCTCCAAAGATTACTTAATCTTTAAAATTATGGAATGTCATACTTAAAATAAGGGCAATTTCATCAATATTAAGTAAATTGTCCTCATTTGAACTATGAACTGTTCTTATTTTCAAGATTAGGACGTTTTTGAGACAGAATCTTTAATTTTTTTCTCAGTGGACATTATTACTGCACTCTGACCGGATCAGAGTACAGTGTTCCTTCTATATACTATATATAGATATATATATATATTCCCATCCAATAAGGAGCCTAGGGCCTTACAACTTTTAAATAAGTTCCGAAAGAGTATCACCACCACTTTTAAATTTTTAAAGACCATTTCTTCGAAATTAATATTTCCAGATATTTTCATAAAAATTTGATTTTATGGAAAATTAATACGAAATTGCTATTTCTAGAAAATTTCCTCGAAATTGCGAAATTACATTTTTCTAAAAATTTTCTTAGTATGTACATAATTGCATTTTACACAAAATGTCATCGAAATTTTTACCTAAATTAAATTTTTATAAGAATTGTTGTCCAAAATCATTTCTAGAAAATTTCGTCGAAATTAATTTTTCTACATAGTTTTATCAAAATCTAGAATATTTCGCGTTTTTAATTTGTCGAAATTGCACTTAAATAGAAAATGTCATCGAAATTGAGAAACTAAATGTTTCTATAAATATTCTTAGTATTTAATTGGATTTGAAAAATAATAGATACATTTTATCAAACTAACATTTTTACAAAAAAATTTGTCGAAATTATATTTTATGCAATTTTCGCGAAATTTAATTTTTGTGGACAATTTGAACAAAATTAATTTTTTTTACAAAATTTTATATTATTCAAAATTTCATGAAAATAGAATTTTGTGGAAAAATAGAATTTTTGTGAAAAATTTGACCAAGATTGTGTTGTTCTAAAAAATTAATTTTATAGAAAATTTCATCAAAATTAAAATTGTATAAAAAATTTCATCAAAATTAAATTTTTATAGAAAAAATTAAATGTTTATGGAAAATTTCATCAAAATTAAATTTTATGAAAAATGTCGTCAAAATCGTTTTTATGGAAATTTTTGACAAAATTCCATTTTTGTAGAGAATTTTAAAAATGATATTTTTGTAGAAAATTTATTCAAAAATTAGTTTTATTGAAAATTTCGACGAAATTTCATGTTTGCGGAAAATTTTGAAAAAATTGATTTGTTCTAGTAAAAATTTATTTTTTCTCGAAATTGCATTTTTATAGAAAATACATTCGAAATTAAATTTTTCTATAATTTTTTTTAAAAAAGGAAAATTTTTTTAAAATTTTCTTGAAATGCTTTCAATAAATTTAAATTTATAGAAAATGTCACGGAAATTGAATTTAATAGAAAATTTCTTCGAAATTGCATTTTATTAAAATTTCATCAAAATTTCATTTTTATAGAAGATTTCATCGAATATTTATTTTTGAAGCGTTTTAATTGCGTTTTTATCGAAAATTTCGACAAAATTATTTTTTTTTGGAAATATTTGACAAATTTGATTTGTTCTAGACAATTCCATCAAAATTGAATTGTATTGAAAATTTATACACAATTGCATTTTCGAAAATGCTCTTTAAAAAAAAAAATTCCTGTAAATTCGATATTGCATTTTTCTAGAAAATTTCGTCGAAATTTGATTTTTTCTAAATAATTTTGTCCAAATTGCTTCGATATTGAATTTTTCTATAAATTTTCTTAGTACATACAGTATTACATCTCTAATCCGGACACTCGATAGTCCGGACTATCCAGTAATCCGGACAGCTCAATCATTCGGACAGTTTCGAAAATTTACCTCTGTAGTCCGGACAGTAACATATTTTTTTGTTTGTTTTTAAGTTTTTTAACGTTATTATACCTTTAGACTAAAATCAAAAACATGTTGTGGTTCTGGGAAATGATAACTTTTTTTTAAGTAATCGGTGTTTGCTAAAGTTCAAAGTTTGTAATGAAATTGGTGCTTGGAAATATGAGGCGACAAATTATAAAGTGATAAATCTGCTGTATTATTTTTGAAAACAATACAGCTCCAGGCAGAAAAATGTCAGCAGATAGATTTACCTTCAAAAATACAAATTATTTACAAATGGAATGTTTATGAATTTTTCTAGACAAATGCTAGATTTTCCACAATTGTGAAATTTTGACGAAATTTTCCATAAAAATACAATTTTATTGAAATGTTCCATAAAAATAAAAATTCATCAAAATTGCATTTTATAGGAAATTTCATCGAAATTATTATTTTATGGAAAATGTTTACGAAATTTCATTTTTGTGCAAAAAGTAATAAAAATAATGTTTAGAGGATATTACATCAAAATTACATTTTTATAGCAAATTTCATAGAAATTATACTATTCTACAAAATGTCCTCGAAATTATTTTTTTATGAAATTTTGATGAATTGCATTTATATTGAAAATTTCGACGAAATTTTATGTTTGTTGATTCTTAAAAAAAAAAACAACAAATTGTTTCCATTTTTTGCGAAATAAATATATAGTTTTGATGAAATTTCTATAAAATCAAATTTTAATGAAATTATCTAGAAAAATATATTTCGGTGAAATTATAAAAAAATAATTTCTGAATAAAACATAAAAAAATTAACTTCGAGTGAGTTTTCTATAAAATTGCTTAGAAAACTGCAATGTCGACTAAATTTGCTAGATAACCCCAATATAGAGAAAAATTTGTATAAAAGCGCAATTTGGCAAAATTTATACTTCTACAAAATTATATAGAAAAAAGGTATTCTGATGCAAATTTCTAGACAAATTTAATTTCTGTGAAATTTTTTATATAAATTTAAATTTGACGAAATTTTTTAGAAAAACAGATTTTCGACATAATTTATTCCAAAGTTAAATATTGAGAAATTTTTGTAAGAATAAAAAAAAACTGTTTTGATTAAGTTTTCTTTAAGAAAAAACAACTTTTTATAAAATTTGTGGAAAAATTTAATTTTTGTAAAATTTTCCACAAATTGTCCTTAATACATTTTGATGAAAATGTCTATATAAATGAAATTTTTATGAAAATTTCTATATAAATGACATTTTTATGAAAATTTATATATTAATTTAATTTTTATGAAAATTTATATATAAAAGAAATTTTGATGAAAATTTATATAAAAGTGCAATTTTGAGGAAAATTTCGAAAAAAAAATAAATTTTCTATTACATTCAGTTTCCTTGACATTTTCTATAAATCTAAATTTAATAAAAGCAATTCGAGAAAATTTCAAGGCAGGAATTTATAGAAATAATTTAATTTCGAAAGAATTTTATATAAAATTGCATTTCGACGAAATATTCTTTAAATGAATATTCTGAAGATGATACCAATTTTTATATTAGTTTCTATTACTTTCTTGGAATAGACAGAAAGTAAATGGAACATATGGTCTCAAACCAAAAATAAATTCTGACTGAATAACAAAAGCACAGACCAACAATAAATAACAACAACAGAATTTAAAAACATATCTAAAAAACTGCGCAGAGATAAGTGTAAACGTTTCAATTGTATTTATTATTTATCTTCTCTTTTTAAGAAACGCGTTTCTTAATAAAAATAAGAAAATATGAACCACATTCGAGTTTTGTACTGTAGTCCGGACAATTCAGTAATTCGGAGAAAGGTCGAAACTATATCTGTCCGGATTAGAGAGGTTATACTGTACTTGTATTTTAAAGAAAATATCGTCGAAATGCAATTTCCTAGATAATTTTTAACTAAATTGTATTTTATTAAATTTTTATGTATTGCATTTGAACAAAATTGTTTTGACTTGGAAAATTAAATTTTTATGGAAATTTTCTAAAATAATAGAATTTCTACAAAATTTTAACAAAATTGTGTTGTGAGAAAATATTGTCGATATGAGTTTTTCTAGATAATCTCATCAACATTTGGTTTTGCAGAAAATTTATACTAAATTGCAATTTCTAGAAATTTTGGTTTTTTTAATTTGCACTTTTAAGAAAATTTTTCGAAATTAAATTTTTCTTAAAATATTCTTAGCATAATTTCATTTAAAGAATATTTCGTCGAAATGCAATTTTATATAAAATTCTTTCGAAATTAAATTGTTTCTATAAATTCCTGCTTTGAAATTTTCTCGAATTGCTTTTATTAAATTTAGATTTATAGAAAATGTCAAGGAAACTGAATGTAATAGAAAATTTATTTTTTTCGAAATTTTTCTCAAAATTGCACTTTTATATAAATTTTCATCAAAATTTCTTTTATATATAAATTTTCATAAAAATTTCATTAATATATAAATTTTCATAAAAATTTCATTTATATAGAAATTTTCATAAAAATTTCATTTATATAGAAATTTTCATCAAAATGTATTAAGGACAATTTAACTTTGGAATAAATTATGTCGAAAATCTATTTTTCTAAAAAATTTCGTCAAATTTAAATTTATATAAAAAATTTCACAGAAATTAAATTTGTCTAGAAATTTGCATCAGAATACATTTTTTCTATATAATTTTGTAGAAGTATAAATTTTGCCAAATTACGCTTTTATAAAAATTTTTCTCTATATTGGGTTTTCTAGCAAATTTAGTCGACATTGCATTTTTCTAAGCAATTTTATAGAAAACTCACTCGAAGTTAATTTTTTTTATGTTTTATTCAGAAATTATTTTTTTATAATTTCACCGAAATACATTTTTCTAGATAATTTCATTAAAATTAGATTTTATAGAAATTTCATCAAAACTATATATTTATTTCGCAAAAAATGGAAACAATTTGTTGTTTTTTTTTAAGAATCAACAAACATAAAATTTCGTCGAAATTTTCAATATAAATGCAATTCATCAAAATTTCATAAAAAAATAATTTCGAGGACATTTTGTAGAATAGTATAATTTCTATGAAATTTGCTATAAAAATGTAATTTTGATGTAATATCCTCTAAACATTATTTTTATTACTTTTTGCACAAAAATGAAATTTCGTAAACATTTTCCATAAAATAATAATTTCGATGAAATTTCCTATAAAATGCAATTTTGATGAATTTTTATTTTTATGGAACATTTCAATAAAATTGTATTTTTATGGAAAATTTCGTCAAAATTTCACAATTGTGGAAAATCTAGCATTTGTCTAGAAAAATTCATAAAAATTCCATTTGTAAATAATTTGTATTTTTAAAATTTTTGATAAACTGCATATTAATCGAAAACTCATGTTTTTTTTAGAAAATTTTATTTTTACGTCGAAATTTCATTTCATTCGTCGAATTTGTATGTTTCCAGAAAATGTCTTCCAAATTAAATTAGAAATTTTTTTGAATGCATTTTTCTAAAAAATTTTGTCGAAATTACTTTTTTATAGAAAATTCTTCGAAATTACATTTGCTATAATATATCTTAGGAGTCGCATTTTTAAAGAAAAATTCGACTAAATAAATATTTCTAGTCTCATTAATTTTTATGAAAAATTCATCTAAACTGAATTTTATAAAAAAATTCGTGCAAATTACATTTTGTAGACAATTTCATCAAACTTGCATTTTTGAGAAACATTTCATCAAAATTGTATTTTTATGAAACATTTAATCCAAATTATATTTTTTTTGAAAATTTCGATTAATTTAATTTTTGTGGATAATTTTAACAAAATTCTATTTGTCCGCAAAAATTCTTCAAAATTATTAGAATTATTTGCGATATTTTTTACACAATTCCGACAAAATTGCTTTTTTATAGAAAATTCTTTCAAAATTATATTTTTAAAAATTGATTTTTTTTGTGGATAATTTTAACAAAATTCTATTTGTCCGCAAAAATTCTTCAAAATTATTAGAATTATTTGCGATATTTTTTACACAATTCCGACAAAATTGCTTTTTTATAGAAAATTCTTTCAAAATTATATTTTTAAAAATTGATTTTTTAGCGAATATTTTATCAAATGCCTTTTTTATTAAAAATTTCAATAAAGTTCGATTTTTAGAAACATTCTTTAATGGAAAAAAATACATCGAAATTTAGTTTAAAAATAAATCATTTTGTGAAAAATTAAATTTTTATTGATAATTTCTACGAACTTTTATTTTTAGAAAATTTAATTTTTATGGACAATTTTAGAAAAATTTTTTAATGGAAAATAATTACATCGAAATTTAGTTAAAAAAAATCATTTTGTGAAAAATTAAATTTTTATTGATAATTTCTACGATCTTTTACTTTTAGAAAATTTAATTTTTATAGACAATTTCTACGAAACTTTATTTTTAGAAAATTAAATTTCTATAGCAATTTCATCATCTTCCATTTTTATAGAAAATTTTGTCGAAATTTTATTTTTCAAGTCGTCGAAGAAAAAAATCATTTGAAATAAAAGATAATTTCTTTTAAATGCATTTTTATAACTAATATCATTAGAAATTCTTCAAAATATTATTTTTAAGTAAAATTTCAAAAAAATTTAATTTTATAGAAAATTTCAGCCAAATTACATTTTATAGAAAATTTCATACAAATTACATTTTATAAAAAATCTACAAAATTTAATTTTTATCATTATTTCCATTAATTCTATTTATGGGGAAAATTTTAATAATAATTTTGCCCTAAACGTTTTTTTAAAAAAAATCTTTCAAAATAATATTTTTTTAAATTGTATTTTTCATTAATATTAGATTTTTAGAAAATTTTTTTAAAATAAATTTATTTTGTCGAAAAAAATTACATCAAAATTTAAGTTTTTAAAAAATTGAATTTAGTGGAAATTGCATGAAAATTAAATTTTATGGACAATTTAGACGAAATTTCATCAATTTCCATTTTTGTAGAAAATTTTGTCGAGATTTTATTGTTCAAGAAAATTTTGTCGAAATGTAATTTGAAAATATAAAAAATATTTCTTAAAAATTTTGTAGAAGTTGAATTTTTAATGAAAATTTCTTTGAATTCATTTTTTTAATGTCGGCAAAATTAAATTTTTAGAAAAAAATTCTTCGAAATCACATTTTTCTAAATAATTTTGTCCGATTTTTTTTATAAAAAATACCTTCGAAATTAAATTTAAACTACTTTTTTAAAGAAAATTTCGTCGAAATGCATTTTTCTAGAAAATTTCATTAAAATAAGATTTTTTAGAAAATATCACATTATTTAATTCTACCTATATATAAATAACACCTTCGAAATTAAATTTAAATTACGTTTTTAAAGAAAATTTCGTCGAAATGCATTATTCTAGAAAATTTCATTTAAATAAGATTTTTTAGAAAATATCATTTAGTCGTAATTTCGATAAAATTCATCAACATTGCAAAAAATACAATTTCAACAAATTTTTATATAAATATAGAATGGTGATGAAATCTTCTATTTCACAAAATACAATATTGATGAAATTTTCTACAAAACTGACAAATTTCCATAAATTCACAAACTCGACGGAATTTCACTTTTGTAAAAATTGTAAAATTATGATTTGTTCAAGAAAATTTCGTTTAATTTTTTAAGTTTCGTCAAAATATTTTTTTTTTAGAAAATTTCTTTGAAATTGCATTTTTCCAAATAATTTTGTCCGCTCATTTATAGAAAATTCCCCCAAAATTATATATAAATTACATTTTTAAGAAAAATTTTATTGAAATGTATTTTTTCTACAAAATTTAATTAAAATAGCATATTTAGAAAATATCATCTGAAATTTCGTTTTATAAAAGATTTCTTCAAAATAAAACTTTATGCAAAATTTCATCGAAAATAGGAAAATTCATCAAAATTTAATTTTTTATGGAAAATTACATTAAAATTTTATTTTTTATGGAAAATTTTGACTATATATCAGTTTTGTGGAAAATGTGAACAAACTTGCATTTTATTTGAATGTCTAATTTTTGTTTTAATCAATTTTTCGTTTGTTTATTTTCAGGTGAGTGTATAAACAATTGTATTTTTGCTTCTGGAATTGTTTATACGATATTCAAGGTAATTAATTTCTTCTCTTTGGAAATTCATAATTCTACAAGGCACAAGTAAATAATTTTTGGCTAACATTTTAATCGCCAAATTAAAAAATAAAGAGACACAGTATCTTTTTTTCTCGACTTAAGGGATTAATGCCGTAGAATCTATAAATTTCAATGATCGATCTGAAATTTTTTAATTAATGACACCTTTTTTATTTATTAAGATTTTAATTGTTTTTGAAGTATTTTTATACCCTCACTATAGTGTGACGAGGGTATATATCATTTGCTACGGAAAAAAGTGTAACACGTCGAAGGAGTGACCTAAGACCCCAAGTATGTTCGGAGGAAATCCGTTTTGGGTCATTTTAAGTCGAATGAGCAATGTCCGTCCGTCTGTCTGTCTGTCTGTGTGTCTGCTGGCTGGTGCGCACGATAACTCTCGAAAGGAGTAACCGATTGACCTCAAATTTGGTATGTGGTAGTATTTTTTTCTATCTCCGGCTAAGTTCGAAGATGGGCCATATTGGTCCACTCCTTCTAGTACCTCCCCCACAAAGGATTAAAATGTTGTGAAATATTGATTCTTTAATAACTGCTATACTACTTATTCGAATCTTTTGAAATTCTACACATAGTATTAGCTTATTAGTCGTTATCAACTCGAGAAAAATGGGCGAAGTCGCCACGTCCCTTTTGGTACCTCCCACACAAATGCACCATTTTGCACCAAAAGTTAACAGCTTATAACATTAATAACAGTGTATAAAAATACTTGAAATTTTGTACAGTATTATGCTTTTATATTGCCTACAGTCCAGGGAAAAATGGATGTTGTTGTCACCCCCCTTTGGTTCCTCCCACACAAAGGTACCTTATTGCACCAAAAGTTAACAGCTTATAACATTAAAACCAGTGTATAAAAATACTTGAAATTTTGTACAGTGTAATGTTTTTATAGTGTCTATAGCCCTGTGAAAAATGGGCGTTATTGCCACGCCCCTCTTTGTACCTCCCACACAAAATGCCCAAATCATACCACAAATTAATGTCTCATAACGTTTATACCAGTGCACATAAATGCTTATAAGTCGGCACAGTGCAATGAATTTAAAGTATCTAATGTTCAGCGAAAAAATGGTGTATTTGATAAACTCCTTCTGGTACCTCCCACACAAATTGACAGAATAATTCGAGTAATATTCAATATTACATTACTCACAAAGTGAGGGTATACCTTAGTCGGTTTACCCGACTGAAACTTTCTTACTTGTTTTTTTTGTTAATGATCGATTTAATTTTAATTTTATTAGATTTATTGAATGTTTTCCACTTTCGAATTGTTCAGCTTTTTCGATCAAACTCTTCCTTTCAAAAGAGAGAGGTTTTTGTGGTGTATTGGAAAAGATAAGACATTGCGAAATGTAGTAAAGTCTTTCTAATCGTCCAACTAACCTCAGAATCCACGCCATCTACTGGCGATTGGTGTAGAGGCAACTGTGTCGAACTGGCAACCCTTACCAGTCTCATGGGTGGTGAAAATGGTGAATTTAAGTCTCGCTTGGAGCTTTGGCTGTGTGACTTGTAAGCTTTCTTCGTAAGTATATAATTCCCATATGTAAATTTTTTTGTAGATTGGTATATATACAAGTGATGATCGCCACAAATACAAGCTCACACTGTGTCATCAGAGGGACTTGATGGTATCCCCGCACAGGATTGAAATGCGTATAAGGGTGGTATGTATTTACATGGCTTCCAAAGCGCCAGTGTCTTATCTTTTCCAATACACCACAAAAACCTCTCTTTCGAAAGGAAAGAGAGAGTTTGATCGAAAAAGTTGAACAATTCGAATGTGGAAAACATTAAAATAAATCCAATAAAATTAAGGTTTTATTTATTCAAAAATATATAATGTTTTTTAATTAGAATGTTTTTAGTAATTTAAAAACGTTTCAAGAAAAATAAACATTCAAATAAATCTAATAAAATTAAGATTTTATTTATTCAAAAATATATAACGTTTTTTAATAAGAATGTTTTCGGAAATTTAAAAACGTTTCAAGAAAAATTCCCTCTACTAATTGTTATCAGTTAAAAAAATGTATCTTATTTTCATTTAAGTTCTCATAATGACTAACAATTTTTCAATTTATTTTACAATGACAAATTACTGCCCTAAACCACAAACCCTTGACGCCTTTGGACTATTAGTATTTGCCGAACATTTTAAAAATTCCTCCCAACTGTTTGGCATTATTGGCTCTAAATAATTTACAAATATTTGTAAAATGATGTTCACAGCACATTTTCCTTTTGCCATTAATGTCGCACATTTTTCCAATGTATCTATCATTGACTGTTGACGTCTGTCGAATTGTTTGGCTATTTACAACGACAATCCCAAATAACACCGAAAACGTGTCGTTTGTCCCAAATCGATTGTGGCCTAAAAAGGGTTTCGTTGCCATTCGCCCACTCCCTCCTCCACCACGCTTAGCAAACAAGATGATTGTCCTACTGCTCCGAATGTTTGTCTTGTTTTGGGAGGACAATATGTTTTTCGATGATGTTGTTGATGATGGAATTATCTGTGTTGAAGAAACTCCTCATTATTGTAAGATTCGAAAGGAATGAGATAAATAATTAATTGATATCGAAAATTCTCTCAAGCGTTTTTGGATTCCACGTGGAAAATAATTACCAAAATTATTATTCTAACATTGTTTGCAGAACATATCAAAAATATCAAAGGTCTACTATTAAAGTAACTATTGAAAAGGGTGCAGTGTTTTTTGCTGGTTTTATGCAATTTTTCCCAACTTATCATATCGTCCTCATTGTTTCATTCTTCAGCTGTCGGAACATCATAATTACTGATAAAGACCTTTCCAGAGTTAACAAACCGCACGTCAAACGATTACCACCACACTTAAGAACATAATTATGATCGAAGTCATAAAAATTCCTTAATTATGTGCTGTGTATTTAGTATATGTAAATGTATGTATTTAGAGGCGCAATTTACATGCTCTTGCATTTTTTAATACTAATTATATTTAATTATTTGGGTTAAAAAAAATTATCATAATTAGATTTTTTTCTAAAAAATTCTTTAGATCATCATCACAGTGGCTCCAAGGCATTTAACATAAAAGTTTTTCCCTATGCTTCACTCAAGGAAATAAATATGGGACAAAGTTTTTAATTTTATTAGATTTATTGAATGTTTTCACATTCGAATTATTGTTCAGCTTTTTCGATCAACTCTTCCCTTTCGAAAGAGAGGGAAGAGAAATTTGCATATATAGTAATTATATACCTAAGAAGAAAGCGTACAAGTCACACAGCCAAACTCCAAGCGAGACTTAAATTCACCATTTTCACCACCCATGTGACTGGTAAGGGTTGCCAGTTCGACACAGTTGTCTCTACACCAATCGCCAGTAGATGGCGTGGATTATGAGATTAGTTGGACGATTAGAAAGACTTTACACACATTTCAGTAAGCATAGTATTTTTTTTGTTGAATACCAAATTTTTTTATTTTATTATTTAGAATTCATTAACACTACGTGTTGAAGATGAGCAGCTTCTTTCTAATTGTATTAGGCGGGCTGATCCTATTATTTAAATGTTTTTAGAAATTTTTTTGTTAATGATCGATTAATTTTTTAATTTTATTAGATTTATTGAATGTTTTCACATTCGAATTGTTCAGCTTTTTCGATCAACTCTTCCTTCCGAATATTAGCCTGCGAATTTAATTTTTGGCCAAAAAGTTTCTATATGGTAAAAATCTCTTTATATTATTCGAAAAAAAAAATCCAAAATTCTTGGGGATTTGCAATTTTCAAAATTTGAAAAGTTAATTTTTGAGTTTTACGAAATTTGTAATTGCGCTTGAATAGCTGAACCGATTTATAACGGGTGATTCAAGTAGAGATACTTTTTTCAATAGCCTTTTTGACAGATCACGTGTGAGTCGTGTTATGCTGTCATATTATTTTTGTTAAGTATTGTTTGGCATTTCATCAAGGAAAGACTTACACCTGAACAACGTTTACAAATCGTTCAACTTTATTACGAAAATTCACGTTCTGTGAGGAATGTGTTTCGTGCACTTCGCTCAACTTATGGTCAACATAATCGACCTACTGAGCGTACTATTCGCAACACCATCACCCATCTTAAGACCCAGCATTCATTATTGGATAATATTCGACCGAATAGGCCACGTCCAGCACGCAGTGAAGAAAATGTAGCGGCCGTAGCTGAGAGTGTACACGAAGACCGTGGAGAGTCGATTCGGCGCCGTTCGCAGCAACTCGTACTGACGTATGGAACGACTTGGCGCATTTTACGTAGAGATCTTAAATTGAAAGCATACAAAATACAGCTTGTGCAAGAACTGAAGCCGCCCGACCTTCCCCAGCGACATCGCTTCGCTCTATGGGCTCTTGAAAAGTTCCAAGAAGATCCGACGTTTTCGAGCCAAATTTTGTTCAGCGATGTGGCCCATTTCTGGCTCAAAGGGTATGCATTTGGGACGAAGAGCAACCTGAAGAGCTGCCACTTCATCCAGGAAAAACAACGGTTTGGTGTGGTGGAAACATCGGTCCATATTTCTTCAAAAATGATGCCGGTGTGAACGTAATCGTCAATGGCGACCGTTATCGTGCAGCTCGTAATCTCGGCGACATTTGGTTTCAACAAGCGGCGCCACTTCCCACACATCGCATCAATCAATGGATTTATTGGAGAACACTTCGGTGAGCAGATAATTTCACGTTTTGGGCCGGTTGATTGGCCACCAAGATCGTGTGATATCACACCGTTAGATTTTTTCCTGTGGGGATATGTAAAGTCTAATGTTTATGCGGACAAACCCGCTTCGATTCAGGCCTTGGAGCAAAACATCACGCGAGTCATTCGCCAGTTACCAGTCGAAATGCTCGAACGAGTCATCGAATGTTCTTTCAAATGATAATAAACATTCCCCATTCAATTTGAATTTTCTGTGTTTTTTTTTTTTCTTTAAAAAAGTAGGGAACCTCGAAATGGATCACGCTATATAAGTATGTATATAAAAATATTTATATAAAAGATCTTCTTATCGGGCTTGTAGCAAAATCTGAAAGCACATAAGTGTTTGTTTGGAGAAGGAGACAAGCTTTATACAATTACGTAAAGTCGGTTAGGTTCCGGGGGGCTATTCAACATACGGGGAGGGGACTACATCAAAACTTAAAACAATGGCAACAATTTTTGATTGCAAATTTGCAAATTTCAGCCCAATCAGTGGACATTAAAAAAAATATAACGTCAAAAATTCAATTAGGGAAGAATCAAAACATGGACCTATGACGACTGTGCTTGTATGAATGATTCCGGGGATAAATAAACTCAAACTACGCTGGCGTTTAGTTAAAGTTAAGAGTTATGTTATACAGTTCCCGAGATATTTGCATTTAAAAATGTATTTTTTCTCAACCCTGTCCAAGGTATATTGAACAAGGTAGCGTAAAGTGAACAGCTGATTTTCTCGCCATTTTTTAAGGGCTCAATGAACTGTCAATCTCATAGATGACGTTTGGCTGTTTCTTTACATTTTAATGTTGTGTACAAATAAAATTTACACAAATTAAAAATCAAAGACAAATAGAATATAAGAAGACATTCCTTCAGGCCGAAACGTCAAAATCTATCAATTACGAACGAATAGGAATGAACTGTCACACGCGAAAAAACAGTATTCCGCGAACATTGATTGAACTTTTTTTGCACTTATCTTAATATTAATTTTTTAATTGTGACAATTACAAAAAATTCGGGAAAAACGGTCTGAAAATCCGCGAAAAACCTTACTCGTTGGAATCAAATTCATATTCGTTCGTAACTGACAATTACTCGCTACAGGAAGGAATGTCTTCTTATATTCTATTTGTCTTTGTTAAAAATAATGTACATTTTATTTAACATTTCCTATAGTTAAATGTAAATAAGTGTATGTGTGTACTTTATTAATTTCGTTAAAAAGGCCTATTGATGTCAGTATAAATGGAATATTTCTTAGAAATGTCCGCCACGGCTTTTTCCAATTTTCCATGACTGGCTCATGAATTTTACCGATATCAAGGGTTTTGTTTGCTTTGATGGATGCTGTGGTTTTTAGATTATTCTCAAACACCTGCCACTTAAGAAAATTCACATCACCTCTTCGTAAGATGATCATGAGTTGTGTGGCCGTAGTGCCTTCCTGTTAAAACCATGTTGGTGTTCATATCATCCAATTCAGCTCAAGAGAAGTTGGTAAGCATCGACCGCGCTCGCCGTTAAGGATAATGTGTGGTGAACGTCGCTTTCAAAGAAATATGGACTGATGACGACGTCAACCCAAAATCCACATCAAACAGCAAATTTTTCAATATGCATTGGACGTTCTTGGAACTCATATGGATGGAAATCGTCTCAAAGTTGACGATTTTGTTTGTAGACCAAATGGTAAACTAGGCGGATCACCTGAAGAGAACACCCATTTTGATAAAACTGAATAAATGGCGGACAATTCTTATTATATTGTTCTTATTATTTGTATCAACGACAACCGTTGTTATTAAATGTAACAAAACAATGCTTAGTTCATTTTACATTATTAGTTCATCATATTTTTAATAAATGGTTCATATATCTATATATTAATAATAAAACATGAAAACTTTTTTCCCAGATAGAAAATAAATACGACCTGAAAATTAGTTTAACATGCTGAGTAGCTCCCAACTCAAAGTCTTCTACGCCATCAGAAGGCCCAGTCTGCCATAAAGGATCTTGTTGTCGGCATTTTGAGTTAATTCCATTGCGCGAGAGGCCGCCTCTTCCACTTTATGCATTCCCAGCTCTATTTTTCCTGGTCTGCCTTTTCACTGTTATGAATGATATGTGTGACACGTTTGGCCAAATTCAGCTTATGCCTCTCGCCACCCATTGGTAAGAACAAGCTCAGAAGAGAAAATCCATTTAAAAATGTATTCCAAAAAAGTAAAATTGTTGGAATGTTCGATCGGGCAGTATCGTATGTATATGCACTCCATCAATTCCACTCAATGCTATACCTATGTCGGATATTGACACTTTATCATATATCCAGCAATACCCAGCAAAATCTTGGTAAGTACATGCCATTACCACCGGGATTACCAGGTAATGATATCTCATTATCGCCAGCATTACTTTCGGTAAATAAATAACGACTAACAAAATAATGACAAAAATAAGTTATTACTAGTAATCTAATTTGAACAAAAAAACTTTTCTTTAAATGGTTTACGATATATCGATATCTCTATTCTAAAACATGCTAAGTCGAGTTAGCATGCTGTTAGGGAGATAACATTTTTAATTTCTAAATATTTCAAATTATACTCAGTCAAAATTTGGTGTTTATCCGTTAACCAAATCAAAAGTTATTCACAAAACAGTACAGGTCGCTCGATTTGCCGAGCGTGTACTAACCAAGATATTGATGTGTTATAACAGGTGGCGCAAAAGTAATCCTCCTATCAGAAAATGCTATAAATTTTGCGAGGCCCCTAATGTCAGTTCTGTTTTGACATTTGTGTAGTAAACACATGCGAAATACACGTTAATAAACAATGTTACGCTACACTGCTCCAGAACGCGGAATATTGCTGACTATTTAAGTTTTTAATTTTTTTTTAAATTACAGCCAAAAAACATCGAAAGGTTACTTTTGCGCCACCTGTTATTTATGTTCTTGATTATTAAGCGATTTGAATATGAATCGCGACGTAGGCCAGTGATTATGATGCTAAACTAAGAAACCATGAGGTCGCGAGTTCAATCCCATCTCCCGGTAAATGACATTTTTCTGTATATGACAACAGCAATCGATTATTACCCAGCAAAATTTCTCATTACCAAATAATCCGACGAGTAAGCAAAGTTCGATAATGGTAAGTACTTATTATTTAGTCACTTTTCTCATTATTTTAACATGGGGATGTCATTGGAGGAAAGTACTTCCCAAAAGCATAGAATAAAGTAGCATAATAAGTACTTATTTGTAGCTCGATTTTATGTACTTGAATAATGCATTACCAATAAGTTATAAAATAAGTAGCTGATATGTAGAAATGGCCATTTAAAATGATTTTTTGCATATTGTCGCGCATATTTCTCGAAACAAACAATTTTCTCATGTCAGATTCGAATTTCTGGTATTTTCATTCAAATCTGCACGTATTGTTTGAAAACACGTTGAAATATAAATAAATCTTGTACAATAACCCACATATAGCCAAAATTGCATTACATATATTAAAATTTGCCAAAATGATTTTGATAACAAAAAATCACTTATTTCTGTTATTATTGGTAAGTCATTATTAATAAGCCAAAGGTAATGCAGCGAATAATGAGATGTGATTATTTGGTAATGTAGGGAATAATGACAGGTACTTACCAAGATTTTGCTGGGTACTCTCCTCCAAATTTTACACTCTTTCCAATGTTACGCTCTTCCCAATTATTCGCTCTTCTACTTTCTCACCACATTCCACCACTGATGGTGGTGAACAAAGCAATAGCAAATCGAAAGTATCCACTACCACCACCACTCATAAAATTATTACACATCCACGCCCACTTTTTGGATAATTGTAAGCGTGGGGTTAAGTGATTATTTTTCAGCATCTGGTATGTTTGAGTGGAAGCACTTTCCTCCAATGACATGCGTGTGTAAAAATAATTCGAAGGGACGCCAAATTATAAGCAGTTACTAGTTTTGAGTTTGGTTTACCCGTCAGGTTATTTTGCTGGGTAGATTCCAAACGTCTGTCCTTCCGAGATTAAAATGAGGAAATTATATTAAGTTTATAGTTTCTTAAAGAACAAACATACATTGTTTTTGTATCCCTTTACAAGCGAAAACTTATGATACTGAATAAAAATGAAGTCGCAAGATTTATATTATATTTTAATTCCACGTAAGTTTGAAATATTAGAAAAAATTATCTTTTTAAAATAAAATTAAATTTCAAACAAAAAAATTATTTGAAAACCGATTGTTTGTCAGCTTTTCGAGGTTATTGTACGAAAATACGGCACAGGGTTGTATCCGAGTTTTGTTGTTGGGCAAGTGATTTTACCTTCTATTATTGTATCATGACCCTGTCCTAGTATTTTGTACAAATCAGAGCAGAATACCTGTATACAGATTACATTCACATCATCTTTTCTGAATTGACAACAAAATATGCTATATGATAAAAAAGTGTTCATACGATACACCCACTAAGTCAAACAATAAGGCCATTTGAAGTTATATATAAGGAATTTTGATTTTTTCCATTTTTTTAAATTCTTTAGTACACCTGAAGAAACGCTTTGTGAAATTTTTTGAGATTTTTCCGATAACTCGTTCAGAAGATATCGATATTTAAAAATACGTTAAGATATCACTCTGTGTAACGGGTTTTTGGTTTCTAAAATATCGGTTTTGATTTTTCCCATTTTTTTTAATTCTTTAGTACACCTGAAGAAACGCTTTGTGAAATTTTTTGAGATTTTTCCGATAACTCATTCAGAAGATATCGATATTTAAAAATACGTTAAGATATCACTCTGTGTAACGGGTTTTTGGTCAAAACTTCTTAAGATAAGGTCCGATGTTTTAGTTGTTCGTTCAGCTTGAGGCCATAAATAAAACAATGTTATTTTTAATATTATTGTTTCATTACAAATTTTTATTCCCTTTATGACAGGGACAAATTCGAATTGGCACAAAAATCCTATAGTACAGTAAATAGTTTATTTAGTAGGACAAAATCAAAACTTAAAAAGGAAGAAAAACATGACGTAGTATACAAAATTAAATGTAACGGGGACAA
Organism: Eudasyphora cyanicolor; assembly: GCA_963930755.1. Taxonomy (NCBI): domain Eukaryota; kingdom Metazoa; phylum Arthropoda; class Insecta; order Diptera; family Muscidae; genus Eudasyphora; species Eudasyphora cyanicolor. The sequence goes on from OZ005734.1 coordinate 27,801,010, forward strand.
GTCCAACTTATGCAACAAGTTATATATTGGCACTACACGAACGAAACTAAAAACTAGACTCTCTTCACATAGATCAGACCAAAAAGCTCTTGACAAACCACTTGAACAGAAAACTGCTCTCGCGGCACATTGCACACTAACTGGTCACCAACCGAACTTTGACGACGTTGACGTATTAGAAGAAGAGAGCAACTACCACAGGAGATACATGCTTGAGATGTTACACATCACTGCCGTACCTACTGAGAAGAGACTGAATTTTAAAACAGATACAGATAAATGCGCACACATATATAGACATTTAATACACAAGAATAGCAAGTAAATCAAAACTTAACTTAGTTGTCATTGAAAAGTGAAAAAGAAAGGATACCTTATTTTTGTTTCGATTTTATAAATGTAATTATGCCCTTTTGTGAAAATTCGTGTATATTGTTACTAATTTTAATGTATATTTGTTTAGTGTAACCCCCTGAAGATGATCGACGAGGTCGTTCGAAATATCGGGAATAAAAATTTGTAATGAAACAATAATATTAAAAATAACATTGTTTTATTTATGGCCTCAAGCTGAACGAACAACTAAAACATAAAATAAATAGGTCAACTAAACATAAACTCAACATAAGGTCCGATTTTAAAAATCTTTTTTTGAAATGTTGTAATTTTTCGGTAGTTTTCAGGAAAAAATTAAAAAATTTTTAAAAATACTTTAAGATATCACTCTGTGTAACGGGTTTTTGTTTTCAAAAAATATCGGTTTTGATTTTTCCCATTTTTTTTTAATTCTTTAGTACACCTGAAGAAACGCTTTGTGAAATTTTTTGAGATTTTTCCGATAACTCTTTCAGAAGATATCGATATTTAAAAATACTCTGTGTAACGGGTTTTTGGTCAAAACTTCTTAAGATATGGTCCGATTTTAAAAATCTTTTTTTGAAATGTTGTAACTTTTCGGTAGTTTTCAGGAAAAAATTAAACAATTTTTAAAATTCAGTCAGAATTTATTTGGTTTGAGACCATATGTTCCATTTACTTTCTGTCTATTCCAAGAAAGTAATAGAAACAAATACAAAAATTGGTAGAGAGTTTTAATTGCTTGGTAGAATTGACTGCAGTTTCGATAGACACCACTCTATCATCTTCAGAATTCAGTAGCAATAGTGTATGTCTTTAACTTAAATCAGCTGAAATACTTGAGGAAGCAGTAAATTGAATTTAACAAGAACTGCTAACTGCTAACTGTCTATCGAAACTGCAGTCAATTCTACCAAGCAATTAAAACTCTCTACCAATTTTTGTATTTGTTTCTATTACTTTCTTGGAATAGACAGAAAGTAAATGGAACATATGGTCTCAAACCAAATAAATTCTGACTGAATAACAAAAGCACAGACCAACCATAAATAACAACAACAATTTTTAAAATTTTTAAAAATACTTTAAGATATCACTAGTTTTTGGTTTCAAAAATATCGGTTTTGATTTTTCCCATTTTTTTTAAATTCTTTAGTACACCTGAAGAAACGCTTTGTGAAATTTTTTGAGATTTTTCCGATAACTCGTTCAGAAGATATCGATATTTAAAAATACGTTAAGATATTACTCTGTGTAACGGGTTTTTGGTCATAACTTCTTAAGTTATGGATCGATTTTAAAAATCTTTTTTGAAATTTTGTAACTTTTCTGTAGTTTTCAGAAAAAAAATAAAAAATTTTTTTTTTGTTTTAAATTTTTTTGTGTTAAGTTTTAAAGTTTAATTGGCATTCTTTAAATTGTTTGTACTGTCTGATTTTTTGCGAATTTTGTATATTTTATACTTTTATGAATTCTCTAAAATATTAGCTTTGGGTGGAATTATTTTATATATATTATTTTTAAAATTATTTATATATATTTTTCAAATTTTTTTATTTTTATTTTTCTTGTGGCTTGAAGGCTTCGGAATAGATGCCTCACGCCGAAGAACAAAATAAAGGAGACACTTCAGGAAGTATATCTGCCAAAACACCCGCCAACCCCGCTGATCCCCTTACCACTGATAATCTCCCTACAAAACTAACTATAGATCGAAAGTAGTAGAAATCGATGGTTTTTTTAAGTTTTCGAAAAAAGATTCCTTGTAAAAAATTGCTATAGGTGCCCACAATACACTTTTACCTTCGCACGCCCAAGACCCACCCGGGTGGGATTTTCGATTTTCAAACATTTATAATTGTGCAAGTTTGGCGTTTTATATCGGTAAATTAGCATAGGCGTAGGATAGAGGAGAGAAGTGGGAGGCACAAGTGGACACAAAATATGCGGTTAAATATAAGACCCACCCAGTGGGTCTTGGACTGACATGTACATAAATATCTTTGGGCATGCGAAGGTTTATGGCAATTCATCGGGTTTTTAATATATCGTATGGGATCAGCGGGGGATTTTATTTTGTTCTCTGACGTGGAGCAGAGAATTTTTTTAAAAAATTAAAAAATATATATTTATAATTTTAGACCCGCTTCCATCTAAAGCTTATATGTCAGAGAATTAATGGAAGTTTAAAATATAAAAAAATCGCAAAAATCGGACAGTACAAACAATTTAAAAAATGATATTAAAACTTAAAAATCGCACACATAAAATTTTTTATTTTTTTTTCTGAAAAGTACCGAGATATACCAAAATTTCAAAACATACGATTTTTCAAATCGGACCATAACTTAAGAAGTTATGACCAAAACGCCGATACACAGAGTGATATATGAACGATTTTTAAATATCGATAACTCCTAAATGAGTTATAGGAAAAATCTCAAAAAATTTCACAAAGCGTTTCTTCAGGCGTACTAAAAAATATAAAAAAAATTGGAAAAATCGAAACTGAGATTTTTTTTGAAACAGCCGATATGTCGTGGTATTCCACAAAATTCGAAGACGATTTGGCCATAATCGTCCTTTCGTATGTCTGTGGCAGAATTTGGCAGAAATATTTCCTATAGCCGCAGGTTGTTTGGGATTGAAAATGGGCCGCATCGAGTAATGTTTTGAATATCCCCCCTATGGAGGTTGCTCTGAAATATTTTTTATGCCATAAAAACCAAATCTTTAAAGTAATTTAGCGAAACTTCCCGAGTAAAAGAAGTAAATCTCGTCATATATATGTAATTATATACGACGTCATATAATTTTATGTAAAATTATATCCGAAAATTGGTGGATGTAATTATATATTATTTTATATGATTATATAAAATTAGATATAAATATATATAATGAGATAACATTTAATATCTAATTATATATATTTATACAAAATTTTATATAATTACATATGTTTTTATATAATTATAAATATCATATTTGAGGATGTTCTCTATATTAATACACGAGTATATTTATATATATCAACAGTTAAAAATGTATTACTTTAGATTTTAGACGATTTTATTAATGAATTAAATATTGAAAAATGAACATGAACCAATATTTGTTTAAAATAAATTATTGATTATGCATTCTCTTTATTTCGCCAATTCTCTGGGAAATGGATTTTGCAATTGTCTTGGTGTCCTGAAGTTCCCAGTTCCTCTCCATTCCAATTTTCATAGCAAAATCTAAAGAACATAAATTAAATTTAATAAGGAAGCTCTTCTCCACGTCACGTAAATCTACCTATTATAGCCAATCTTGCTTGAATGTCAAGCGCCATAACATTTTGTTGTTGCCTCTCTTTACCCTGAGCTCGAGGGGACATGCCTGTCAATGTGGATGCTAGTAGCGTCTGCAAAGTAAAAACCCCCTCCAAAAGTTTTCTGGCTAAATGCGTTGGCTTTGTTGACGATCCAAGAGCCATATTTAAGATTTTTTGACGACCATAAATATTGTTCCCAATATAGACCATCTGAAAATAATAAAATAGTTGCATCTGAATCATTGCATTCCCATTGTAAATAAAAAATAATGATAATACTCACAATATCTCCACAATAATTTTTCCCATATAGTTGGGAATTCTCTTCCTCTGACTGGGATGTACAATTTCGTTTATCGACTTCCTTGTCTGAGTTGAGGGTGCAATTACTTTCATTACTACATGCTTGTCGTTTGGCGGAAGGAGATGTATTGTGGGTTTCTTTGCCATCCTTTAATTTCCTCTTCAATATCTTTATCTTATTCTTCAATTCGGCCACATTGACTTCCTACGAAATTATTTTTTTCATCATAAAAATTTGTATTACACATATACTTACATCTTCGCTGGAGGAGCTATAAATAATTCTCATCTCGTTTTTCACTTGTTTGTCCAATAGTTTATGTTTGTTGTTCTTATCTATAATAAAAACGTATTTTCAAAAACAAGTTCCAAAAAATAGTTATTTTAGTTCTTACCTTTACGACCCATTGTTTTTTATATGGAAATTAAAAATGTATCTTCATTAACAAATGACACATAAGACATAAAGGCGCCCATACACGAGTACTGCCGCAGTTCATGCCGATGAACCCCTTGTGTACGTGTGTGATTGACATTTTCGATACACACATATCAATCAAAATTTATTTTATCCATTTTTTTCACTTTTCACACAAAACTATTTTAAATTTTCTTTGTTTACATACTTATAATAAAATTTCCAATATCTGGCATATAATGATGAACAAAATTCATCTGATTGAAATGTGTTCATTTTGAAATTCAAAAGTATTTTGATTTTCATAATGCAACCAATACATTCTCATGTTGTGTCAAATTCACCAATACACACATATTGCCGTTCCTGCGGCAGTACTCGTGTATGGGGGGCTTAACTAAATTGAATGATGTATTTAATTTTTTTGTTTGACAACTGTGTGACTTTTTAAAATACATACATATATTTGATTTTGTTCCATTACTTTTTTATTAGTAAATCTAGCAAAAGATAAATATTTCAAAATTCTCTCTGAGTAAACAAGTACGGGAACGGAAATCTGGTATTTGTACGCAACCGAATTTTTATAATGTTTTGACCTAAGCAATAAAAAACTGATTGCGCAAATTTAAAACATTTGTATTGTTTGAAAATTAAGTATTACATATATTTGATAAATAATTTATACGGAGCAATGTATAAATATCTATAGATATAATTATATATTGGCCCATATATCTACTTATATCAATATATATTGGGCAATATATAATTATATATGAAAATAACAATATTTAGTTTTCATATATAATTATATATTGCCCCATTTGAAGTCATATATGATTATATATGATCTTATTGAAGCCATATATAATTATATATCCATCTGTATGACACTATATGTAATTATATATGTTCTTATATATTCATATAAGATCATATATAATTTTATAAAATCTTTTTTACTCGGGTTTGTAGTTTGTATAAGTATTTTCTTTACGAGGCGGTTGGAAACTTCTTAGTCTAGCACAAAAAGCGCGGTATAAACAGAAAAAAGTTAAGTGTTTTGGAAACATCCATCTCTGCTATGAACACATGTTAAATTTTGTTTCGATCTGGCAACTCCTTCATATAGAAACAGGTGTTCACAAACGACGCATCCGCGATTTTTTTACAATGGAAAAATTAGAAATGCGTGGTGTCATTAAATATTTACATAAAAAAGGTTTATCGGGACAAGAAATTCATAATGATATGGTGAATGTGTTAGGTGAATGTGCTCCATCATATGCAACAGTAAAAAATTGGGTTGCTGAATTTAAACGTGGTCGTACAAGCATTGAAGATGAACCACGTAGTGGACGTCCAAAGCAACAACAACAGAAATTGTAGCCAAAGTGCATGATATGGTATTAAATGATCGACGAATAAAAGTGCGTGAAATAGCTAATATCATGGGCATCTCAAATGATCGAGTACATTTAATTTTGCATGAAGAACTACAGATGAAAAAGCTTTCTGCAAGATGGGTGCCGCACTTGTTAACAGTCGACCAAAAACGCATAAGAATGAACATTTCTCAAGCTTGTTTGGATCGTTTTAAGCGAAATAAAATGGATTTTAAGCGTCGTTTCATAACTGTTGATGAGACATGGATCCACCACTATACTCCAGAGACAAAAGAACAATCCAAACAATGGACTGAAGCTGGAGGAAGTGCCCCAAAGAAGGCAAAAACAATTTAATCGGCTGGTAAGGTTATGGCAACGGTTATTGGGACTTCAAAGGTATTTTATTGATTGACTATCTGCAAAAGGGTAAAACAATTAATTCAGAGTACTACTGCAAACTTTTTGATCAATTAAATGTACAAATTCGAGAAAAACGTCCTGGCTTACAACACAAAAAAATAATTTTTCATCAAGACAACGCACCAGCGCACAAGAGTGTTTTAACAATGGCTAAAATCAACGAATTAAAGTACGAGTTGCTTGACCACCCCCCTTATTCTCCTGATTTAGCTCCCAGTGACTTTTACCTGTTCCCAAATCTAAAAAAATTCCTTGCTGGCAAGCGTTTTACCTCAAATGAAGATGTAATTACAGTTGTAAACCACTATTTTGAAGAACCTGAGGAAAACTATTTTAATCAAGGGATAGGATTGCTAGATAAGCGTTGGACTAAGTGTAATGAAGTTTCAGGAGATTATATTGAAAAATAAAAATATTTCTGAAAAACTAACTATTCTCTTTCATTGATAGGCTAAGAAGTTTCTGAACCGCCCTCGTAGACAAGAATTCGTTGCAGTAAAAATGATGGAAATCGGTTCATATTTTGTTTTAGTCCCCCTATAGAGGTCGCTTCCACATACGCTTATTTAAGACATAAATATTACATTTTCTAAGGAATTTATCTGAAACCTTGCAGTTTGTATTCTATTTTGACAAGAATTCATTAGAATAAGAGAATATTCCAATCAGTTAAAATTTTATTTGTCCACATATAGATGTCGCTCTCAAATATTTCGATTTTTTAATAATTTGCTCGTTCTCTGATTTGCTTCCTTTCCAAAGTTTTTTCCGGCTATAGAATTGAATGCAAGCCATGGTGGAGAGCATATAAAATTCGGCCCGAACGAATTTACTACCTTTTCTACTTGCTCAAAAAAATATTTTTTTTTTTTTGAAAAAAATTATGTGTCGTATATTGGAGTAATAGAAAAAGTTATTTAAAAACAAAATTTTTTTTACATTATGTAATATGAAAGGAATTACCAAGCTTCTCCAATTTACTAAAGTAATCCACATTTTCTCCAATCGCAAAGCTAGAATATTAAAACCTTTTTGTGATTTTTATTTGTGAAGGGTGTTGAAAGATAAAGGGCAAAGGGAATTTTTGGGAATTGTAGGATTTACCTTTGTAAATATATTGTGATATTAGAAATACTTTAGATTTTTGTTGCCAATATGTCAAATGACAGAAAATCATTGAAACAGACTAATGTTTAAATATTTTATGGAGGTTTCTGTCTGTATTTGAATATTAATTTTTTCCTTTCCCAGGAATCGTTACAAATAAGATCTGGATATACGTCAATTCCTTTTACAGCGCTAAATATAATTTCGTGGATATCAGCTATAATTTTTTGTGACATAGTGTAATTTTAACCACTTAATTATTTCGGTTCGTTCGGTTGCATTATTTAATTGTTCTCACAATGAATCAAATTCCAAATTCTCATATATGTATATAAGTACATGTTTTTATGTGCTCCTTAAATGTATTTATTTTTACTCACTTTAAGGAAATCATAAGATATTCACTAAAAGTTCGAAGACACTTTCGGATGAAAGTTTATGAGGCCATAACCGCACACACACACCCTCTGAACTTGGTTCCAAATGGTATCATAAATTCGTTTCGGTGTGATTTTTTTCTGACAAACGCTTCGTTGCCCAAATTGTTTTTAGACGTACGACGTGCGTACGTATGTATGCGTACATAAGCCAAGGTCAAATTTAGTCATCTACTATATATCTTTAGGTAATATGCCTTTTATTCTCGGATATCTTCCCCAAAACAGACATCAAGCTTAGTACACACAGAAAAAAGGTTTACTATAAGTATATTAAAGAAAATTTCCTTAAAATAAGAAAGTTTGCAATGATGATTATTATTATTATATCATGTTATTTCTCTAAAGAACGTAGGGCTTGTGCAGTAATATTGAGTTTAAAGACATTAATCATAAAAAAAAATACATTCAGAAGATAAACATTTATCTATATATATAAAATTGTTGCGTGACTGGCTGACTGATTGACTGACTGATCATCGCCCAGGCCAAACGGCTGAAGCTAGAATCATGAAATTTGGTGGGAGGGTAGTCCTTGGGACGTAGACGAGCAATAAGGCGGGATTTTTCGAAATTCGTACTATTGGCCGCATAATGGGGCAAAAAGGGATAAATATGGTACCACCGCCAAATCTAAACGAAATGAGCTAGAATCTTGAAATTTGGTATGAGGGTAGCCCTTAGGAGGTAGACTCAGAAACTGGCAGGATTTTTCGAAATTCGACCATTTACGCACACAGTGGGGTAAAAAGTGATAAATGTAGTACATCAGCCAAATCCAAATGGCAAGAGCTAGAATCGTGAAATATTGTGTGATGGTAGCCCTTATGAGGTAGACTCTGAAATTGGCAGGATTTTTAGTAACTCGAACATTTACGCACACAGTGGGGTAAAAAGGAATAAATGTTGTACAACAGCCAAATTCAAATGGCAAGAGCTAGAGTCGTGAAATTTGGTGTGAGGGTAGCTCTTTTGAGGTAGACTCTGAAGTTGAGAGGATTTTTCGAAATTCGAACATTTACGTACACAGTGGGGTAAAAAGGGAAAAATGTGGTACAACAACCAAATCCAAATGGCAAGACCTAGAATCGTGAAATTTGGTGTGAGAGTAGCTCTTGGAACGTAAACAAGAACAAGGAGTGATTTTTTTAAAAAATTTAGAGGCACGGTGGGACAGAAAGGTATAAATATGGTACCACCGCCAAATTTAAAGCCTAATATTAGAATGGTGAAAAGCGAGGGGTGTCTTCATGACAACTGATCGGGTTATTACGTTTTTTTTTTTGTATTCGTAGTTGTCGGGGCACAGTGGGGCAAAAAGCGTAAAATATAGTACAGTGGCTTGAAAATGTCAAACATGGGTCAATGGTTCCAGGGTAACTTTTGGAACATAAACTAGAGATTGGAAGTGATTTTTAGTAATTCTATTCTTTAGAGGCTAACTTTAGAGGCACAGTGGGACACGACGGGTTAATTATGGAGCATGGGGAAAAAAGGCAACAATCTGCCAAATTGGAACTTAAACATGAGATATGAAGAGTTTATATGGTTTTAGGAGCACTGTGGTCAAAAACGGTTAAATAGTGGAGTACAGAAAATATGATTAAATATGTTACAGTCGGGGAAAAAGGTTTAAGTACGCTAGCGTGGAGATACATTTTAAATACGAGTACGGTACAGTGAGGCAAATATTTGTGAAATGTGTTAGCTATGGTACAGTGCGACACAAATGGTTAAATATGGTACAGTATGACAAAAATGGTTACAGTTGGTACAAAAAGTAAATATGGTAACGTGTAAAAAATGGGTTTAAAATGGTACAGTGGGGCAAAAAGTGGTAACTATGGAACAGTGGGGCAAAAATTTATTTACTATGATGCAGTGGGGCAAAAAGGGTTAAATATGGTACAGTGTGACAAAAATGGTTAACTATACAGTACAGTGGGGCATAACTGTGTTAAATATTGTACAGTGGAGCAAAGAGGGTTAAATATGGTACTGTGGGGCAAAAACTGTTAAACATGGTACAGTGAAACAAAGGGTTTAATATGACACAGTGGGTTAACTATAGTACAGTGGGCACAATTAGTTGAATATGGTAACGTGGGACCAAATGGGTTTAATATGGTACAGTGGGGCAAAAAGCTTCAACTATGGAACAGTGGGGAAAAAATGTGTTAGAATGGTACAGTTGGACACAAATGGTTAATTATGGAACAGTGTGGCAAAAATGGTTACAGTGGGCACAAATAGTAAAATATGGTAACGTGGAAAAAAATGGGTTAAGTATGGTACAGTGGGGCAAAAAGCGTTTACTATGGAACAGTGGGGCAAAATGTGTTAACTATGGTACAGTGGGGCAAAAATGGTTATTTATAGTGGACAAAATATAGTAGGACAAAAAGGTGTTAAATTTGATTCAGTGGACCCAAAAGTGGGTAAAAATATGGATGCAGGGACAGAGGGTAAGTTAAATATGAAATAAGAATGTTTTTTTTTTCTAAATGTACGCTTTTAGTAGCACTGTGGTGCTAAAAGGTTAAAATTATGATGCACTGCAATTATGTAGCACTGTGGTTCAAAAAGGTTAAAATTATGATGCAGTTGGGGCAAGCAAAAATTGTTCAATATTATACAGAGGGGAAAAAATGTGTTAAATATGGTTAAGTGGAGCAAAAAGGGTTAAATATGGTACGGTGAAGCAAAAAAAGTTAAATGGTAAAAAGTTTAAATGTGGTAAGTGGGTAAAAAAGGAAACAAAATAGTCCCAGATATGTATACAAATTCGTACTTTAGAAGCACAGTGTAATAAAAAGTGTTTAATACGGAACAGTGGTGCAAAAGGTGTTGAATGTAGTCCCTGAGTGCAAAGGTAGCTCTAACAGCATAAACCAAAGCTAAGAAATTGTTTTTTCCAAATAGGGTCTTCTACTTAAACCGTGGGGAAAAAGTTAAATAAATGGCACAGATAGGGGACAAAAATGTTGAAATACGGCCTAAGCTTGCGAATTTGGATCTTGAAATATCAATTATCATTTTAAAAATAATGTACAATTACGTACAATCGTGGAAAGTGGTTAATTATGACGCACTAAAGGTTAAATGTGGTAAAATGGAGCGATTTACTTTAGATTTTTAAATTCGTACCTTTATAGACACAGTGGGACAAACATGGCTTTATATTGTACCAGGGTGTGAATAAAGCTATTGGAACATAAACTAGGGGAAAGTTGCTAACGTATGAAAAAAAATAGTTTTTCAACGTTCAGAGGTACAGTGGGAAAAGGGATAACTATTGTACCATGATGTCAGGGTAACTCTTGGAACATAAACTAGAAATGAAACGAGGGTTCGTATTTTATATATAAAAGTAATCAAATCTTCTTCATTTTGCACCATATGTAATAATCATGTCATTTTGAAAGAAAGAGGTATAGCTATTTTACAGTACCCTAAACAGAAAATAGATAAAAGATGGGGGCTGCGAAGCGCACCGGGTAAGCTAGTCGTACTATATAGGAATTTTATAAAAAAATAAAAAGAAAAATTACTTATATTATAATATAATAATTCTTTTATTAGAAAACTAAAAAAACGATTTACTAGGGGTTTTATGAAAATTTCTTTAAAAAATTTATAACAGAGGAAAATTGAAAATAGTATTAATTTTAAGATATTCATCTTCAAAATAACTTCATTATACTTAGATCCTTAAAATCCATAAGACATTTGACTTTTAAACAACTTCATTAGATGCCTAAACCAATATTCTTTAACGAAATAAATTTACTAGTAATTATGTAAAAATGTATACAAATTAAAAAAAAGGTGTTTACTGAAATTAAAGAAAATATCCTTAAAATAAGCAAATTGGCCGTGACTTCAAGTCAAACACATACCTCTTTAAAAAAAGTTAATTCGATACTTAAACATATATCGTGTAAGAAAATAAAATTAACAGAATTTAACCCGAATTATGTAAATTATTCCCTTTGTGATGATATTGTCTTTAAATTTTATATACAAATATTTTTTGATTATAGAATTAGGTCATCCTAATTTCGACGACAAACCTGTTTGTGTTGCAAACATCATGAAACGCAAGTGCAAAGATAAAATGTCTGCTATGAACAAATTTCCTTAGTAAATATTAGAATAAATGGCAATGTCATCAAATCAAAGACACAATTCTTTAAATTAAATACAACCCGTACGTACTTAAACTAGAACATAAAAAATATTAAGATTACAGATAAAATGTTTATTGGAAAAAAAACAAGAAAATTTCCACTGACTTCAATACAAAGACATACATTATTAAAATAAGTACATTTCGTACTTACACTTATATCAGAAAATGGGAAATAAACTGAACACAAGGAATTATGTAAATTAAGTTAATTGTAAATAAATTATTGTTTTTGAAATTTATACAAATGTCATATTTGATTTTAATAAATTTAAGGAAAATCTAGATAAAATAAGAAAATTAGCAATGACTTCAAGTTAAAGATACGAATCTTTATATTGAGTACCTATTAAATTGAGTATTCAATTTATATTGTCAAAGGGAATTAATGTACCAAAATTTCTTATGTAAAAAATATTAGTAAAGGCAATATTTACTGAGATTTAAGAAAATTTCCTTAAAATAAGAAAGTTATCAAACTTCAAATCAATGACATTAATCGTTAAAACTAGTACATTTCGTGCTTAAACTTTTATCGGAAGTTCAAATATATTGAACACAATTTACTTAAAATTATGTAATTTATACATTTTGTAAAGCAATTTTCTTTAAATTTAGTAGAAACATCAATATTGATTTTAAGAGTAGATCGTCTTTATTTTTAGATTTGAAACTTCAAATCAAATACAACGCAGGAAAGAAATGCAACGCAAGTTTTAAGGAAATTTCCTTAAAATAAGAAATTTTGCAACGACTACAAATCAAAGCCATTTATTCTTAGGTAGTGTGTAGAAAACTTTTTCATAATATTAAAGTCAAACATATGTACATATATACCAGGAATAAATTTCCTTTAAATGAGAATATTGTCAATGACTTTAAATCAAGGACATAAATCTTTCAAATTTGTACATTCCGCATTTAAATGTATTTCGTAAACTCAAATAAATTGTGTTCATTTTAAGATTTGATCGTCTCTATTTTTAGATTTGTAAAATATATATTTGACAATGACAGTGACTTAAAATCAAATACATTCTTCTTTAAATTAAGTATTTCGAAGTTCGAACTTATTTAACGATTTTTTCAGTATAGCCAGAAATGCAACGCAGGGAAAAAGAAAAATACTCTATAAATTTAAAGGAAATTTCCTTAAAATAAGAAAATTGTCAACGACTTCAAATCAAAGCCATAAATGTTTATTCTAAGGCATTATGTAAAGGACGGTTTTGTAATATAAAAGCCAAACATATTTACCGAGATTAAAGGAAATTTCCCCTAAATAAGAAAATTGTGAATGATTTCAAATCAAAGATATAAATATTTAAAATGAGTACATTCCGTATTTAAACGCATATCGTAACATCAAATTAATTGAACACAATTTACTTGGAATTATGTCATTTACATACCTTGTAAAGCACTTTTCTGTGAATTCAGTAGAAAAATTTATCATCATTGATTTTAGGATTAGGTCATCTTCATTTTTTAGACCACATTTTCTTCAGCAAACATTATGTAATGCAAGGAGAATCGTTTTTTTATAAAGTTAAATAAAATCTCCTTTAAATAAATAAATTGACAATGATCTTGGGCCTAAGACAAAATTCTTTAAAATAAGTATATTCCTTACTTTAACTTATAACGTAAAAGAAAATAAATTTAACACGCCTCTCGTTATCTAAAAAATGTTTACTAAGATTTGAGGAAAAAAATTTACTATGTTTAAAGAAAGTTTTCCTAAAATAAGGCAAATATCGCAAAGATTTCAAATCAAAAACATACTTCTTTAAATTAACTAAACTCAGATCTTGAATTCATATAAAGAGCTAAATTAACCACAATTCACTAAGAATTATGTAAATTATGATTATTATTGCAACGAAATTCTCTTTCAATTTAGTACAAATATAATCTTGGATTTTAGGATTTTGTTGTCTTTATTTTTAGACCACACTTTATTTTATTAAGTAAATTCAGATCTTGAATTCATATAAAGAGATAAATTAAACACAATTCACTAAGAATTATGTTAATTATGATCATTGCAACGAAATTCTCTTTAAATTTAGTACAAATATAATCTTGGATTTGAGGATTTTGTTGTCTTTATTTTTAAAACCACATTTTCTTTAGCAAACTTCACGCAACGCAGGGTTAGAAAAATATTAATTTGACATTTTTTAATAAAATAAAAAAACACTTCCTTAAAATGAGAAATTTTTCAATGATTTAGAGACGAAGACATACATCATTGAAATAACTACATTCCGTTTTTAACTTTTATCGTTTATGAAAACAAAATGAACATAATATTCTGAGAATAATCTAAAACTATTTATTAAGATTAGGAAAAAGATCTTACTGATATTAAAGAAAATGTCCTTGAAATAATAAAAATGACAATGACTTAAAATGAAAGACATACACCTATAAAGCAAGTATATTGCCTACTTAAGTCTATAACGTCCAAGGAAATAAATTGAGAAAAAAAAATCATTAGGAAATCTGTAAATTATAGTAATTGAAAACAATTCCCTTTGAAAATTCCATCTTTGATTTTGTGGTTAGGTCATCTTTATTTTTAGATCACAGTTTTATATCAAACGTCAAGCAATGCAGGGTCAATGAAAAAATATATAATAATAAAAAAATCTTTAAATTAAGAAATTTGACAATGATTTTCAGCCTAAGCCATTAATTTTTGATTGAAAACAATTTTTTTAGAAATACTTAAGTTTAATAAATGTTTACTCAGATTAAAGAAAACTTTCTTTAAATAAGAAAATTATCAATGACTTCAAAAAACATAAATCTTTATAAGAAGTGCTATCCGCACTTGAACTTCTAGCTTATAATGAAACGAACTGAACACAATTCACTTGGAATTGTGTAAATTATTTACATAGCAATGTAATTTTCTTTGATTTCAATACCAATGTCATCTTTAATTTAAGAATTAGCCTATCTTTATTTTTAAGACAACACATTTTTCAGTGTAGCAAACATCATGCAATGCAAGACTATTCCAATCAAGACAAGAACAAGTATCTCACACTAGCATTTTTAACGCTTATAGTGTTTGTTTCATTTGTAGTTACTGTTGTTATGCAAATACCAAAGGATATGTAAAGATTTGTGCGTGTTTTGAATATTTAGGATATCTTCGTTCGCACATGAAACACATTCTCAATGTCGTCAATTTTCGTCAAAGAAAAAAAGAAGAAATAAAACAAATAGTTTCTTTATTTCACTTTTTTCGCTCTGAATCTGCATAAAAGAATTGTTGTGTACAAAAACAAACATTAAATAAGGACGTAAATTACTAGACAAAATACTGTCGGCATTAGCCAAACAATAGGTTTTGATTGAAACAATTCTTTTCGGGACTAAAATAGTGATTAATAGACAAATGTAAAGAGATAAACAAGTGAAATTGGGGGCGTTCATCTAAATCCGACTAGTCGAAGACGTAAGCCCTTCTGCAACGTGGATTAGAGGGAATTATGTTGCACAGTGGGGCAATTAAAAAATATATATATATATTCGCCATACTGTATTAAAAAATAATAATAATAATTATGTCTTAAATGAAAAGTTATAATGAAATCAAACCCTTCGGTCTTTTTGGGCCACACTGTAAATGTGTATAACCATATTTCTCAGTTTTGCCACAAAACGACTGTTAACAAGTGTCATTTTCCTGCCCACCAATCCGTCAGTCTACCATACATTTGTTTAATAAAAAGTGATGATAACGATGTCCAGCATTCGTCCTTATTTTCTTAGATACTTATTCATGTTTGTCCCTCTTTAGCTATACCTCCTTTTTAATGGTGTTTTTCTTAAGCCCAACCCCCCCCCCCCCCAAATTCTTGCGGTCGGTCTATGGTTATGCCTTAAGGTCATGACTTTCATTTTGTAGTTTTTTCTTGCCATCTTCTCTTTTGATACTCTATTTCGCATCTACATTTGTAAACATTTGTATGCACAGAAATAAAATGCCTGATCAGTTTTTCCTGTGAAAGGCATATCATCAATAGGTCAAAATGAAACAAAATGAAAACGGTAACCCTTTTTATTTTATTTTATTTTATTTTATTTTATTTTATTTTATTTTATTTTATTTTATTTTATTTTATTTTATTTTATTTTATTTTATTTTATTTTATTTTATTTTATTTTATTTTATTTTATTTTATTTTATTTTATTTTATTTTATTTTATTTTATTTTATTTTATTTTATTTTATTTTATTTTATTTTATTTTATTTTATTTTATTTTATTTTATTTTATTTTATTTTATTTTATTTTATTTTATTTTATTTTATTTTATTTTATTTTATTTTATTTTATTTTATTTTATTTTATTTTATTTTATTTTATTTTATTTTATTTTATTTTATTTTATTTTATTTTATTTTATTTTATTTTATTTTATTTTATTTTATTTTATTTTATTTTATTTTATTTTATTTTATTTTATTTTATTTTATTTTATTTTATTTTATTTTATTTTATTTTATTTTATTTTATTTTATTTTATTTTATTTTATTTTATTTTATTTTATTTTATTTTATTTTATTTTATTTTATTTTATTTTATTTTATTTTATTTTATTTTATTTTATTTTATTTTATTTTATTTTATTTTATTTTATTTTATTTTATTTTATTTTATTTTATTTTATTTTATTTTATTTTATTTTATTTTATTTTATTTTATTTTATTTTATTTTATTTTATTTTATTTTATTTTATTTTATTTTATTTTATTTTATTTTATTTTATTTTATTTTATTTTATTTTATTTTATTTTATTTTATTTTATTTTATTTTATTTTATTTTATTTTATTTTATTTTATTTTATTTTATTTTATTTTATTTTATTTTATTTTATTTTATTTTATTTTATTTTATTTTATTTTATTTTATTTTATTTTATTTTATTTTATTTTATTTTATTTTATTTTATTTTATTTTATTTTATTTTATTTTATTTTATTTTATTTTATTTTATTTTATTTTATTTTATTTTATTTTATTTTATTTTATTTTATTTTATTTTATTTTATTTTATTTTATTTTATTTTATTTTATTTTATTTTATTTTATTTTATTTTATTTTATTTTATTTTATTTTATTTTATTTTATTTTATTTTATTTTATTTTATTTTATTTTATTTTATTTTATTTTATTTTATTTTATTTATTTTATTTTATTTTATTTTATTTTATTTTATTTTATTTTATTTTATTTTATTTTATTT